>SRHC01000819.1:0-80128 GCA_004794325.1 Pomacea maculata | reverse complement strand
TTGTTGGTGTTGAAGAAGAGCAGCCATTGGAATACAAAACAGAAGCTGTAGAAGAGGTCACTGAACAGCCTGAAATAACAAGTGTTACAGAAGAAGTCCCAGAAGAGGCTGCACCAAGAGAAGTGTTAGTTGAGCTTGTTGGTGTTGAAGAAGAGCATCCCGCAGAGTACAAAACTGAAGCTGAGGAAGAGGTCACTGAACAGCCCGAAATCACAGATGTTAAAGACGAAGTCCCAGAAGAGGCTACACCAACAGAAGTGTCTGTTGAACTTGTTGGTGTTGAAGAAGAGCAGCCAATGGAATACAAAACTGAAGCTGAGGTAGAGGTTACTGTAGTTTCAGAGGTCACAGAACAGCATGAGGAGGCAATAAGCAAGGCAATGCAAGAAGAGATCGAGCAGTTTGCCACAGAATTTGTGGAAAAAATCATTACTGATGTCCAGGAAATGCAAACTTCAGCTGAAATTATGCCACAAGCTGCCCCTTTTTCAGAGGAAATGCCTGGAGAGGAAGAGAAACCTGAGATTGAAGAGACAAAAGAGGCAGACACATTGGACAGTTTTGTGTCTGACCTTGTTCACGAAATAATAGAAGAGGCTGAGACAAAAGTGGTTTCTACTGTGATCACAACACATCATGAAACAATTGAAATTGAAGTCCCATCACAGCCAAAATTGGTGAAAGAAGAAATTCAAATTGATATTTCATCTGAAGAGGAGGAATTGGAGGCTCCTAGTTTTATCGTGACATTGTCAGACATAACTGTGATGGAGGGTAGTCTGATGCGATTGGAAGTAGTGGCCACAGGCCGTCCTATGCCAGAACTTGTCTGGTACCTTGATGACCAGCCTCTGTCTGAGTCTGAAGATATCCTGATTGTGACAGAAAAAGGTCATTCAGTGGTGACTATTCAAGAGGTGCTGTCTGATGACGAAGGTGAATATCGAGTTGAAGCCATCAACAAAGTTGGACGCTGCATATCTGTTGCTTACATAACTGTTCTCCGTAAGTATATCCCATTCTCATTGCCATATCCGGTGATAGCAGTGAGTTGTAACTTAAGCTTGAAAAAAGCCTCACTGTGATTAGCATTAATTTCTACTTTGCATGTAATTGTATAGTATGAATAGTTGTTTTAAACATTATTTTCATTCAGCAATTACTGCAATCATTTTCTTGTGATAATTATACATATTACTAGTATTGCATATTCATTTACTTTTACGCAATAATAATACTTAGTACTTGTTCCAGATTGCTCTAATTTCTTTTGTCGGAAATGTGGTTTTTGTTCCCAGTTACTTTTACCTTGTGTCATCATGCTAAAGGAACTGTCTAAATCTTATGAAATCTGACCTATTTACCTGTTTTCTGTGTGATCCTATGTGTGATCCCATGTTTCACCAATTTTTGCTGGTTTGGTGCCCAGTGTAATATGCCAAAAACTGCCATTGTCAAATCTGCAATCCAACAGATTTAGCCATGTGTACCTTAAACCTGCCACTTCCTTTGTCAAGTTGTGTGTTAAACCTGTATGATGCCAAACTGAATCTTCAAATAACCTGCTGCTGAAGAAAACTAGAACTATTATCTCCCTTTTGTTTATAATGCTGTGACTTTTGCCCATGTGAGCAGCTCTACGTTAGATTCCTCAGATGCCTCACATGATAGTTTCCATTTTCCCATGTGATTATCTGCAGACATGTGATCTAAAATGCTAGTTGTATGCAGTAGAGGCTAGAAAAAAGCAGATTAGAGTTATTTAGAATTTGCATGAGAATAAAGAAAATATTATAGATAGATCTTATGATACATTATTTCAGGGGTCTTGTTTTATCAGCCCTTACATTATTTTTTTTACATTAAGTACCCTAAGTCTGTCTTTTTATCCAGCTTCGTTAGTTCCAGTAAACAAAATTTACTCCATTCTAAAGTGAAAATTTTCAAATGATTACCTCAGATTGTTACAAATACCTCCAGTGCTGCAATGGTGCCCATTAATTCTTGGTTTGCACAGTGTTGATAATGGAGGTGGCTTATTTTTTTAAATAGCAAGATGTAAATTTGTGGTTCTCTTCACACCAACATGGTGATTTTAAGAAAAGCACCATAAGACTTGAAATATGGGAAAGCCATTGGTCATGACACAGGAAAGTTCAGCATGAACATAATGAAATGACAAAGAACCTATACAAAAGCTTTAAGGGATTTGCAAACTTGCACTTAGAAAATATGTTTTCAGCCTCCAGTCAGCCTTCATCAGAGGGACCAGAGTCTTCAACAGAAGATGTTTCTTTCAAAGAGGAAATCTCAATAGGTCCAAAACTGCAGCCAACTGCTTTTGAAGTGGAAATTCCTGCTCCTTCTGAAGTAACAGAAGTAGTTTTCAGAGAATTGGTGAAAATCAAACAACAGGAAGGGGAAACATATGAAGTTTCTGAAGAACAACCATCTTTCAAAGAGGAAATTGTAGTGAAACCATTTCTTCCAGAGCATGATGTTGAAATGGAGATTATGGAAACTATTGAAGAGTCGGAAAAAACTTTCTTAGAGACATTGGAGATTCAGCAGAAGGGTGTAGAAATTACAGAAGTTTCCAGTGATGAGCTTTTCAAAGAAGAAATAAGTTTGGACTTAAAGCCACAGCCTGAAGAAGTTGAGACACACATTTCTCAGCTGGAACAGGTGACATTTCAATTTCAGGAAACAGAATCAAAGACTGAAATTGCCGAAGAAGAAAGCTACAGAGAAGAACTTACCTTTGACATTTCAAGACAACCAGAATTTCAAGAAGTTGAGTTCCAAGTGGATGCAAATAAACAGACAACTGAAATCTCTGTGGAGGAAATAGTTCCAGTGATTGAGAAAGAAGTTACTGTGGAAGAAGAACAGCTCTTCAGACAAGAAATTTCAATCTATCCTCATGTTCAGCTTTCAGAAATACAGCTGGATGTTAAAGTCACCAGTAAAAAAGAGGAAATAGAAGAACTTGAAGTTGAAGTGGCACCCAGTCCTTTGGAAATTCTTGTCCAGGAGAGGCCAGTAATTGAAACAACACCAACAGTTACTTCAGTGCAAGAAATCATTCAGGAAATTCCTTCAGAAGTTGAACAGGCTGTATCTGCTTATCAGCCTTCTGAATATATATTATCAGAAAAAGATGTTGAGATAAGCAGGCCCCAGGAGGAGATTACTGAAGAAATCAGAGAAACAATAACACTGGAGACTGAGACACCTGCTGAAGTGTCACAAGTCCAGGTAGATATTCAAGTTAAAGAAACACCATTGGACATTTTTGTTGAGTCTGAAGCTCCTCAGGAAGAAATTATTGAGGAAATCAGGGAAACCATTGAAATCATGGAAAAGAAACAGGCAAAAGTGGAGGTGATGTTTGAAATAGGAAAAGAAGAAGAGGAAGTGGCTTTGGAGGTAGAAACATGCAGACCAGAAGAAGAAGTTACAGAAATTGTGAGAGAGAGAATAAGCCTTGAAGAAAAGAAACTAACAGAGGTGTCACTGGTTGAAGTGGGTGCAGAGAAACCTGAGGATGAGCTCCAGCCAGAATATGAAACTGCCCAACCATCTGAAGAGATCATTGAAGAAGTTCGTGAAACTCTCATTCTTGAGTCAGAAAAACCTTCAGAAGTGATTCCTGCTGATAATATTGTTGAAGAGATCTTTGGGGAAATTATTGGCACAGAAACTGAAAGAACACTTGAAGAAACCCTAGAGGAAGTGAGAGAAGTAATCACTGTGGGAGAAAAGAAACCTCAGCAGGCTGATCAAATTGATCTTGAACTGGAGGACACGTATGCAAAAGAAATAGTAGAGACGCAAGCCGAAGAAACTTCCACTGAAGAAGAAACTCTGAAGGACATCTATGCAGTTAAAGAAGAGAAACATTTCAAAGTGGAAATAACACAGGAAGTGATTGAACCTTCTCAAACTGCCGAAATTAGCTTAGAAATCTCAGCAGAACTTCCAGAGAGGGAAGTAATAAAAGAGGTGTCTGAAGAAGTTACAATGGAGGAAAGGGAAGTCTTTGATGTTAAACAACTTGAGATTTTGACTGAAATGTTTGAAACAGATGTGGTGAGAGAAGTTCAGGTACAGAAGCCTCATGAGGAAACCACAGAAGAAATTCGAGAGACCATCGAATTAGAAGTTGCAAATCTATCTGAAGTCTCAGAGGCATATATTGAGGTTTGTAAAGAAGATACAAGCAAAGAAATGGAGACAGAAGTTCAGAAACCTGCTGAAGACATCATAGTTGAAACCAGAGAAGTGGTCCACATTGAGACCGAAAAGCCACTGGCAGTTGAGGAAGCTGAGACTGCCCCTGAAGTAATTACCACACAAGAAATACCTGTAGAAATGGCTGTAGAAAGACCAGCAGAAGAAACCATAGAAGAGGTGCAAGAAGTGATTACTTGGCAGAAAGAGACTTTCATTGTGGAAGAAACTGAGACTGATATGAAGAAAGAAACTGCAGAAGAGGTTGAAACTGACTTGAAAGCTGAAGAAACAACTGAAGAGTTAATTATTACAACAACTGAAACTAGTCTCACAGAATCTAAGAGAGAATTTGAGGTGGATATGACACATGAAGGTGTGGAAGAAATTAGCCTTGAGGATCTGGCACCTGAATTAGAAGCTCACAGACCTAATTCTGAGCAAGTGGAAGAAATTAAGGAGACAATCATAATAGAAACTGAGAAAGAATTCAGAGCAGATCATATAATTGAGAAGGTTGAGGAAGTGGGTACAGAAATCTTTGCAGAGGTTTTGACTGAAACACCAGAAGAAGCTGATGTGCAGACATTCCGGGAAACAATCTTGGTAGATAAAGAGCAACCATTTGAAACTGAAGAAGCAGAAACAGTTTCTGAAGAAAGTTCCATAGAAATACTTATTGAAAGACCAGAACATTTAATTCCCCAAGAGAAGGAGGTTGAAACCACTTTAGAAACTGTCACTGAAAGAAAACTGGTGTATGAAGTTGAAGAAACAGAAGAGGTTGTAGAAGAAACTCAGACAGAAAAATTTATGTCTGAAGCTGAAATATTACCAGAAGAGCATGTTATTGACATTTCAAAATTGGAAATTGAAATTGACATTGGCAAGCCTTCAGAGGTGGTCCAGGAAGAAGTCACTATGGAAGAGCAAAGAACTGTTGATCTATCTTTTGAGTTTGATATGAAGAAACCAACTGAAGAAACCATAGAAGAAGTAAGAGAAGCTATAGTATTTCAACCATCAAAACCTTCAGAAGCTGAAGAGACTGAAGAGTTTATAGAAACATTAGATACTGAAGTCATCAGCGAAGCTGTAGAAGTTACTAAACCATCAGAAGAAACATTTGAACTCCTGGAATATACAGACACCAAAGAAGAGAAGGTTTCTCAAACAGAGGAATCTGAGATTATTTTTGAAAGATCTGGAGGAGAGTTCTTTCCTGAAATCACTGAAGTTGAACTACTGAAAGAAGTTGTTGAGGCTGAAACTGATGTGGCAAAACTTGAAGAGGAGAAACCATCTGAAGTTAATGTTATATTAGAAGTAAGGGAAGAGAAATTAGACATAATAGAGACTATGACTGAGGTTGAGAAACCAACAGGGGAAGTCATCGAGGAACTCAGACAGACAGTCATTGCCCATGAGGAAAAGCAGACAGTGGTGGAAGAAAGAGTTTTTGCAGGAGAAGAAAGGTTTGCTGAACTCAGAGTTGAACTTCATGCTGAACAGCCAGCTGCAGAGATGATTGAAGATTTATGTGAAGAAGCAGTTGTTGAAGCAGAGAAACCATCAGTAGCTGAAGTTCTTGAGAAAAGAGAGGAGATATTAGAAGCAATAGAAACAGAAGAAGAAGCTGTGAAACCCATAGAAGAGGTAGTTGAGGCAGAAGAAATGCCAAGTGTTGAGACAAAACAACCAACAGAAGTGAAAGCAGTTTTTGAAGTTTCTGCAGAAATGGAACAAGAAATTGAACTTGAAGCTGCTCAACCAGCTCAAGAGTTCACAGAGGAAGTTAGAGAAACTGTGACCGTCGAAGGCAAGAAGCCAACAGAGGTTGAAACTGGCACTACAGAAGAAGAGATCTCTTTTGAACTACAGGTTGGCATTGAAGCAGCTCAACCAGAAGAAAGGGTGGTTGAGACTGTTCAAGAAATACCATTCATTGAAGAAGGAGTGCTGTCAGAGGCTAAAATTGAGGCAGGAGAGGCTGAAGAAACTCTTTTATCTGAGTCTGAAGTGAGCAAACCAAGTGAAGAAGTAATAGAGGAAGTAAGGGAAATTGTTACTGTGGAGAAGGAAGTGCCATCAGTCATAGAGATGGTTCATGAAGGTGAAGCAGAAGCTCCTGAAGAATTTCAAGCAGAATTTGAAGTTGAATACCTGAAAGAAGAACTAACTGAATTAGTGAAGGATGTGCCTGTAGTAGATGAAGAGAAAACATCAGGCATTGACTTGTTAGATGAAGCTTTTGAAGAGGATTTTGTAGAAATGCCAGAATATGAAGCAGGACAGCCTGCTATGGAAGTCATTCAGAAGTCAGAAGAATTTATAACTATTGAGGAGGAAACTTTTGAGGTGGAAGTGATTGAAGAAGAAACACATCCCCAGATCACAGAAGGAATCATCCCTACTGATACTGAACAGGTATCAGAACAGCCATCAGAAGAGGAAGTTGATTTTGTGATTGTCCAAAAAGAAGAACTGACAGAAACTGAGGTAGAAATTATTCCAGAGGATCTGAAGCCAACCGACATTTCTGAGGAGTTGCAGCAACAGGAATTGACTGCTGAAGTCATCGAAGAGACAAGAGATGAAATCACCATTAGTGATAATATTATTACAGAGACAGTGGTTGAAGAAGCCACACTTGAAACTACAGAAGAAGATTTACCAACAAAAGTTGATTTGCTTGGGCCAGAGGAAATAGTGTCTGAAAAGGTCTCAGAGACTGTTGTTGTTGATGACAGGAAGCCATCTGAAGTTGAGTTTGTTGAAACTGAAACAGAATCACTCGAATATATTCCTGTTGATGTAACAGCAACACCCCTTGAAATCCAAACAGAAGACGTCACCAAACATGCTGAATTTGTAGAAGTTGAAGTGAAAGAGGAGGAACTAAAGAAACCAGAGTTTCTCACAGCCTTAAAGGACATTACTGTGACAGAAGGAGACCACGTTACTTTGGAGGTTTCATTTATTGCCTTCCCAGCTCCATCTGTCACATGGTTACTAGATGATGAGCCAATTGAATCATCGGAGGACTTTCAGGTGACAGTTGATCAAAACTTCAGTAAGCTGGTCATTCCTGAGATTTTAACAGATGACGAAGGAACTTTAAAGGTGCTGTTAGAAAACAAAGCTGGCAGCTGTGAATCATCAGCTTTTATCCAGGTCAAAGGTGAGAGTTGTTGCATGCTTGCCTTTGTTTGCCTGGCTTCTCAACTAAATCCAATGCTTTCCTTATGGAATACACTCTCATTAATTATATCAAATTTCAGCGCAAGCAATTGATAACTCCCTTTACAATTGTGGTTTATGATTATTTTAAAGTATCACTATATTTGTTATCAGCTTTGTTTCAAAAGAATATTGCAAGGTAGAGAAATGTAAATTATTGTTAAGAACAAAACTACACAAAAAATATGTTTATTTACAGTGACAAGTATGTGCTGAACTGTTATTAGTTTGGATGCCTACTTTCTTCTTACTTGATTTTGGCTGAATTAATGTTAACTTCAGGAGAAAAAAAATTCAGTGCTAGTTCATTTTTCTTTAGGAATAATGCCTGTCTGTTAAAGGGTTAATTTATCTAATTCCTCAAAAATTAAAAATGTGTATGTGTATGTTGATTAAATTTTTATGTTTTTAACTAGCTTACAGAATATTGGATTTTATGTTTAGTGCCAGACACTCAGAAAGAAGTGGAGACAGTTTCCCAAGATATTGAAGTCAGTGAGATGCTGATAACCGAGCAAGAGATCGTGGAGGAGACTACAAAAGTAGAACTTGAAATTAAACTCAAGCCGACTGAAGGTCCAGAAGAAGGTAGCCATGTGTTATTTGTTTGTACAAACTAAGCTCTAATGTGAGATAGGATACTGCATTATATACCGGTAGTTCTTACAGTAGTTTTGAAATTGGGAGGCAATAAGATGCTGAATGTTTTTAAAATATCAGGTTACTCTGCCTGTTTATTTAAATGTTAAGTGTTTTGTGCCAAATATATCATTACTTATGACTGATACAGACTTATGATTATCAGAAAGTTCTTTTCTCTTTTTAGACATTGTAAGGAAATTTTGATATGGTATTTAAAAAAAAATCACTTGTCTTTTTTCTTCTTCATATGGTGTAAATGCAGTTTAACAGTGTTTTTAAGTTTACATTGTATAATTAGACCAGTTCATAATTAGATCTTTTCACATCAACGTTATTTGTAAATATTGTGCAAACAACTTATACTCTTTGTTTGATTTTAATTATGCTGTTTGATTTTAATTATGCTGTTACCATTTCAGAAGTTTCGGTGGAGGTGCAGCCGGAAGAGGTTGAAACTCCTGCTGCCCCTGCTGAGGATACTGGAGCGCCAGAAGCTCCCCGTTTCACTCAGACCCTCCAGCGGCAGCTAGATGTATATGAGGGCACATCAGTCACACTGGTCTGTGTTGTTATTGGCCACCCAAGACCAACAGTCACCTGGTACCAGGTAAATGGGAAATGCCTGACTCTAATTTGACAGAAAAAAAATTCCTATGAAAATATTTATATGCAATAAAACAGAACATTAGTTTACTTTGTTTATGTATATGCAGAAAATCAAAGAAAGCTGAGGAAGTTCACCGGTAAAAAAGAACATTGCATGTGTATGTCTTGTTCTATATATATTAATAAATTGTCTGGGGTTTGGATATGAAATGTTACTGATAGATGAATGAAATGCATTTCATTCATAAACAAATTGGAAGCAATTTGGGAATGTGATTTCAGGAGGAAATCGAGCTGGTCCCAGGTGATCGTTTTGTGACTGAGTACCATGAAGATGGACGGTGTGTTTTAACCATCAAAGACATTACCTTTGATGACGAAGCTGAATACACTTGCCAAGCTAAAAACGAGGCTGGTGTGTCAACTACATTCGTCGATATTTTCGTTGAAAGTAAGAACAAAATGGTCATGTTTTTCTTCCAAGTGGGGGTAATTTCAGTTTATTTGCATAAAATTATTAAATACTTTTAAGTCCATTAGTTTGTAAATACTTTTGTTCTCTTTCAAGGTTAAGGTAAGTAGAGTAGTGTAGTGTGATGTTCTAGCTAACTTCCTTATTATGTACATCCATTTGGTCTCCTAATTTCAATGTCTCATCGCAGAATTATGCCTGAACAGAACTCAGGGTCAAACCAGTTGTTTCATTGCTATTACTTTTGCCTTATTAAAAAATTATTTTCCTTTGTTCTTAATTTTTGATATGAATGGTCTCTGCTTATTTATGAGTTCCCCTACCCCCATTAAAAAGAAAAATGTATCAATATTTTCTTTGCACAAACTATTGTTTTCATCAGTTTTCATAATTTTCCCTTGTCTGAATCCATTTCAGTTTCAGTCGTTTTACATCAAGAAATTAGAAACAGAAAATGTTATTGGTCTAAATAAATGTGAAATGTTCCACCTACAAAATAAATGAATATATTAACAAATAAACAAAGATTATTTATGGGATCAGAGAAGATGAAATCAACTTTGAAATGGAATCTTGTAGGTACTGATAAAGAACATGCAAGGAAGTTCTTAAAGAAAATTACAATAGCAAATAATGTATTCTAGTGTAAGATTATAAACCTTAGGGAATGCTTGAAAGGTTGTTTTAATATACTTGTTGCATGAAATGTGTGTGCACGGTTACTGTGACCTGCATGATTATTGAGTGATTTATAGTTGTGCTGTTACAGTTTCTAATTACAAAATAGTTTCAGTTTCAAAGAAAGCTGACACTCCCATAACTATCTTTGATGCTGTTATTACTAATAAAAATTAACACGAAAGACCGTTTGATTTTTAGGTTACCTATATAAAACTAGTATAGTGTGCTACTAATTTGGTATTTTAGAATAGTGTACTTACACTAAACATTTGTACATCCACACTGCCAACCTGCTGGGTGTTTCTGCCATTCATGTGCCTTACTATTTTATCTGTTTGATTTGGCTAATAACATTTTTCTTTTTATTTCCTTTACATGCAAACAGAATTTCTGAATGCAGAAGAAAAAGTCATTCGAGAGGAGTTCTATGAGGTTGAGGTTGAAATTGAAATTCATTGGTGCAAGAAAGACTCACAAGGAGGACTGGAATCATCATCAAAGGCTTATGATGATCTGGGTCACAAAGATGCAAACAATATGCCCTAAATGTGTAAAATATATACTGTTGACAACATTCATTCAGATCCAACATTATTTTTGCGTGATCAGAACGTAGGTTTTGTACGCTTTGCAATTTTCACACTTTAATTACATTTTAAAATTGTGGAAGCTAAAGATATAGGGTATTTTATTATTCAAGTTCCAAGCAAAAGGAATAAGGCTGTGATTATCACCATCTTTACAAACCAGAGATTTTGATGTTTCTCATTTCATGGGAAATTAATGTTATAGCCTTTCACTGTACTGTGGAGAAGAATTAGTGTGCTGTTGTTTGGGTTGTGATTTGTTTATTGCTTGATTGCAAGATAAAGCAGCTTTATCAGTTTATTTTTATTTTATCCACGGGTAAATATTTGTCATATATTAGTCAGAAATGGGTTAAAAGTGGTAACTATTTCATTTTAATTTTAATATATTTGAGGTTTTTTTTAATGCATGAGCATAACTCTATGCTTGGTATTTATTGAGATATTGTTACATATCTCCAAATAATGATTTTTTTCTAGTGTGGTGAGGATTTTTAAATATAGCATCAAAATCGTGTTTGTGCCGCTGCTCTGCCTATTAAACATTTTGTCTTGGGTTCACTCCTCTTTGTGATTCTGCTGTGTTCAGCAGTATTTTTGCATATGGGCTTATTTGCTACTTCTCTTCCTAAAACTTTTGGTTACATTTGAAAAACACGTGTTTTTTAATCTTATACCCTTTATGTTATGTACCCGCCCCCCCTTTTTTTTTTTGGTTGGTGATTATTTGAGTGACCTCTGCTTTTATCCCTGCATTATGAAATGAATGCCACCCTACACTTTTGCAGTTTTCTCAGCAGCTTTCCAAACCATCTACTATATTACATTACTTTAAAAAGTGCAATGTTGTCAGTGGTTTATCGTTTAAAATTTACTGGGATTTTTTGTTGATTGATTTTCTTCTTCGCAGCCAATAAAAAAATAGGAGCAAAGAAGAGAGTTGAACAAAGAGTAAAACAGTAACTGAATAAGGTCTGAATAATGGTACCCTTGTTTCACTTGTAGAACCACAGACTGTTGAGGAGATTGAACCCAAGACTGTAGAGATTGAGGTGCAGGCTGAAGAGGTGCCAGTCTCTGCCGTGACTATGGAGAAAGCATCAGTGGAGCAGGAAGCGGCAGTGGCATTAGGTTGGCAGAATCCCCCCGCCAATGTGGAAGACGCCAGCATGCAGTGTTTTCTGCTCCTGGTCCTAGTTGTTATGATCCTTTTCCGTCTTATTGCCTGGATTCTTAGTTTTGGCTGCTGTCTATGGTCCTATTTTGGTTCCTTTGATTTTGAGGCTTGATTTTTATTTTTGAGATTTCCAGATTTTTATACTAGTTGCCTGCTTCATTTGCATCAGTATAGGATCAAATTAGTAAGTAGAGCATCATAGAAACATAATCAGTCTCTTATGTCTGGAGCAGAGAAAGAATTAATTCAGACTTAGGTACCTGGTGTAGAAGTTGCAATTTGGATCAGTCAAATGAGCGTTAGAGATGGTCCAGACAAAGAAAGATATTGTTAAGCAAGTGTTTATAAAAATTAGTTCAGTTTTTCAAATTTAGTATTTCATGTTGTCATTGGACAGTTATCATTGTTCACATTTATCGTTATGTTGATGCATGAAATATTAAAGATTTTGTGACTGCATTTGTTGCATTCTTTATAAATATGAGCATTTATCTGACAGAGTAATCACTTGGCAACAGCCAATCCTGTGAAGAGCTTAAGTAATGATGTCTCGAAGGACCAAGTGTGTTATCATTTGGACCAAATCCAAAGATATTCAGTGATAACTGTAGTTTTAGGTTTTTATGATGAGGTCCCAGTTTCTCTCATTCATAATTATCACCAAGAACTTTTGCAAGAATTAGACCTTGCCAAAATACTGGGCTAACATATATATAAGAGAGTTGTGAATAAAATGTAGAATATTTAGAATCACAGTTTATTTAATTTTTGATTTAGTTCACCCTTTATTGCCCATTTCTCTTCACATTGTTGGCTGACTTGGATTAAGGTGTTTTTATTTTTAAAATGTGTACTTTATAGAGGCAGGTGAGCACATTTTTATAAGTTAACATTTGTATGTCTGTTTAATTGCCTTTTAATGATAATATCTTGTTGATTGACTTTACAAAAAAAGTTTTAACCAAAGAGACAGAAACATATTTTTATAAATCTAATCTTTCTGACACTATGTATATTGAGATGATTTAATTTCACAAATAAAATTTTTGCACATTCAAAAGTGGTGTTGTGTGTGATGGGTTTTAAATGCAGTTAGGTTTTGAGAAAAAAATGACCTGGAACTTGACACAAGAATCTTAGAACAGTGGACAAGACAGAGGAAGGGCATGCAATGTCTTTGAAATTTTCCTGTCTGCATGGCATCCACCAGAAGGGAAAGGCTGCCTTTTCTCTCTGTGTATCTGCTGTAATACCTTGTTTGATTCTTTGTAGAGTTTACAGAGTTTTGTAAGCCATTTTATATCCCAGTTTCATTTTCTGAGTTTTCTGCTCACCTGCCTTTATGATACACTTTTAGTGTTTGCTGTTGTGTTTAACAGTTTCATCAATTTGATGATTTTTATCAATACAGAACAGTGGTCTTGTTCCCAAATTGTCTTATTATCTGAATGTC
Source organism: Pomacea maculata (assembly GCA_004794325.1). NCBI lineage: Eukaryota > Metazoa > Mollusca > Gastropoda > Architaenioglossa > Ampullariidae > Pomacea > Pomacea maculata. The sequence continues at coordinate 67,037 of SRHC01000819.1, read as the reverse complement.
CACTGTTTTTGATGCTATGATATTTTTTTAATGATGCATCTCCAATAGAAGAAATATTTTCAGAGACTGGTTTGCAGATATTTTTTTTTTCTTCAGCATCATTTCCCTTTTCAACTCTTTGTTATGTTTAGGTCATGCAGAAGCTTCAGTCTTTAATAAATAGCTTACTGACGTGCAGTTCTTTGCTAATCTTGTGTGAAGTATATTTACAGCATGCTTCTTTATGAAATTCATATGTCTTCATGATAGGTGAGATACACTTCCTATCTTACTTTAATCAATTTTTTTTATCATTCATGAATATTGTTGCTTATTCATTGATTTGATAATATGCTAAAATTATTCTGTAAATGTTGATTAATCTATTGATATTGTGCCTAGTAGTGGTAATTTCACATCATTAGTGTTTGCTTATTGCCTTGAATCTCCAGTTTAATCACAGTGTTTGTCAGTAGCTTAAGTTTTGCATGGTGCATCCATCATTCTAACAGCATGAATCAACCTCATCTCCATTTGGAGTATTATCGCTATCATATGACAATCACTTACTGCTGAAATACCATTTGACATCCAGACACTGACTTGACGTCAAGACAACTTGTCATTACATGCATAACTTCAGTACATCACATCAGGGATTCAGTGATATACAAATGTGTACATATTCATATTACTTAAAAATAATTCCATTCTTTGTCTCAGTATAATTATATATCATGCACGGATACACACACATGGATACACACACATAATACCATATTGCCACCATGTATTCCTGTAACTCTGCACATGTTTGTGGACTGTATTGGCATGTGTTTACATGCACACAAACACACACAAATACACTGGGAAAATCCAGCTTTACCCCAGTTGTGTTTAAGCTGTCAGAAGAAAATTATTCAGTTGTAAAGTCTTCTGAACCATATCTTTGACATGACTGTACAATATAAAATACATCTTCATTATAAGACCCTAGTCTGATACATAAAATATAAATAACAGCAGTATTTTTCATGTATAACAGCACTGAAAGATATTCCTGTAATAATCATCACTTATTTAGTTCCTTTAAGTCTGAATACATTTTTAAAATATTAAATTCATCTCTATCCATTGATGAGTGCCATTCAGTGCATTGATGACTTGGAAATGTTAACACTTTCATAAAACGTCTTCATCTGACGTAGATCACCATCAGAGCGTGGAATTTTAATTACATCATTCTGCCTCCATTGATATTCTGTTTTCAATGATGTACCTGAGAGTCAATTTGCAAGCACAGAGTAAACGAGAGATTATAAAAAATATTTATAGTGATTCACAATAAATATTTTCTAATTAATTGTAAATGCTATTAATGTGTTACCTAATTGCCAAAAGAAATTTTAGCATGATTTTAGGAGAAGCTCTTTATCCTGAGCAAATAAACTACATTACTTACTTACCAAGTGAAAAACTAAGAATCTTTTTTTCCTTCATTGGAAAGTACTATATCCATAAATTTATACAGAATTGTATAACGGTTTCAGCCTCCTTAACATTTAAAATCTCTCCAGCATTTGAAACGTGCCAGAAATTGAATTACATTTTGGAGAAGCCATCTTTATTAAGACCAAAATTTTCTAGGATTGTTTTATTTACAAGTTGCAAACTTCACAACTGCATTTAGAAAAAGAATTACAGATCAAAGACTGTTGGCCCAGTAGAACTTTCCTTCTGTTTGGGAGTGTTTTCCAAGTTAGCTATTAGTTTTAATACTTGCATACCCTTTTTCATTTGCTTCTCACTAGTACCTGAACTTCCTAAAGTGTATTAATTTTTAAGAAGCTTAAAAGACAGATCTAGCAACATGGCTTAGTCATAGCAATAGAAAAGATATAAAATGTTGGAAATATTCACTCATATTCAGTTCATTACATTTCATTTGTTTAGAATATTTTTCTCTGTATCATATGAAGTAAATTTGTCTACATACTCAGTATAGTTGTCATATTTGGTTAAAAAATTTTGACAGAAGTGCAGTCTAAGAGATGATGAAACTCGATCTAAAGCAGTAACTTAAGCTGAATTACAATGGTGTCAAAAATGAAAAGGGTGTTAACGTTTATATTTTCAACTATCCTGTCATACACTGCTTAAAGAAATATTCACACTATGATTTTTTTTTTTTTTTACAAATCAAAATGTGGCATTGACCACATACTGATAAATATGTTGGCACTTTCTATTATTGTAATTAGTTTTAAAACTTGCTTTATCAAAAGATTAGTCTGGAGGGACATTTACAATATTGTACTATTATTTAAATAATTTTGCTTAAATTAATGGTTTTCATTCGCATTCATTTTTCTTATTTTTAGAGGTACCTGAATCCACAGAAACTGCTGCACCACTAGTTGCCAGAGATGAAATCACCGTCACTTTGGAGGGTCTGGAAGCACCAGCCACAGAAACTGTGGCCCCAGAAAGATTTGAGGTCACAGCTGTGGAGACAATTGCAGAAAAACCTGTTGAGACGGAGGATGTTTCACCTAAACTTGTTACCCGAGAAACAGCAGAGGCTATTTCTCGTGAAGAAACCCAGGAAGAAGCACCTCTTCCTGAGTCTCAAGAGGCAGCAAAAGAATTCACTACTGCAGAGAGATTCCAAACACTCATCACAGAAATTGAAGAGGCATTTGTGGAGGTCTATCAACAAGAAGCATCAGAGGTTGTTGAAGAGAAAGAATTAGAAAAACCTTCTGTATCTGGTGTGTCACTAATAGAATCAGTACCAGAGGAGGAAGAGGAGGGCTTTGAAGTTGTTGGACTGCCCCAAGTGGAAGAATCTCAGGAGGAGGTTGTACTCAAGGGCCATGCTCCCACATTCCTGCAACCATTGCACAATGTGGAGGCTGTGGAAGGACAACCAGTATGTTTTGAGACCACAGTTACTGGCTTCCCACAGCCTGAGGTCACCTGGTTCCTTGATGGAGAGCCCATAAAGGAGTCACCTGTATATCACATTGTTGCAGATGCTACTGGCTTATGCATTCTTGAACTGCATGAATCATTCCCAGAAGATGAGGGCGAATATGAGTGCCGTGCATCCAACAAATTTGGAACTGCCAGCACAAAAGCAGATCTCTATATCCAAGGTCAGGAAAATAACTTTTTTCGTATTTTCCTTTTTTTTTTTTTAATTGAAAGACATATGTCCAAACTTCTGTTGAAATTTACTTGTTGTGCACCTGGTGGAGTGGGGAGGTTTTATTAAATGGAGTGGAAGAATAAGACTCATTTTCATCACCACCCTCACCGCCATTATCAACATTTAGATTCAAAAAGAAAAAAAGTGATACCCAGGCATGAGAGTACCACTATTATGTATATATTTTAATGACACTTTATTATGTAAACTTTTTACAGCCCTTCATTCCATTTGTTAGGGCATGAAGTAAATAAAACAAATTGTGTGGTAGAGTGTAACGGAAGCAGAACTCATCATGAAGGGAATGCCTATCCAGAAAGTAGAAAATGTACAGACTAAAGTGACAAAACTCACAAGGTTTTAATTTTGCCCAGAAAATAAACAATAATTTCAAAGAGATGTTCTCTTCCTTTATAGGCCTGAAAGTCAGGAATAGTTGTAGTCATAAACTTTACCTCATGAGATTTATTTGAATAAGGAAGTGGAAGGCATTAAATTTTTATTGTGTTTTGTATGTTATTGTCTCGAGCTGCTTACAGGTGTTGATAACAGAACTTTATAGGCTAAGTTCATATCATTTTATTATTTCAATGATATTTATGCTATCCTTTAACCTTTAGAATGAGAGAGAGTGTGTGTATGTTCACGTTTATGTGAGGGAGAGAAGGCCTTGCACAAAACCCAGAGAGAGCGAGGAAGAGGAAAATAAATGGTTTAATTTAGAATGTTTAGTTTCTTACACATATTTGGTTCAGAGTACAGATTGCCTTCTTCAGATCTGTCACTCACAAGCTTCTGTAGCAGACCTAATACAGTATATTCTGTTGCTTAATAGGAGACTTAACAACACTTATAGCAAAAATCTATGTTTATACATAAAAAATGCACAGATTGCTTTAAAATTACTTTATTCTTAGAAGCTGATATGTGGAAGAGCTATATTTTAATCATTCTCTCATTGTAAAATGTTAGTTTCCTTTTAACAGTGTTGATAATGATGAATGCAAAGTTCAGACAGTGCAAAGCTTACAAACTATAGAGTAACATAAACTATCGCTGATGGCAAAACTATTAGAAATAATATTGTTTATTTGCATGTTCATTTAATTAGTAGCAAAGTTATTATCCATTTTGAAGTTATTTCCTTCTAGTATATATATTCCAATATTTTTTCTTTATACTTCAATTAAAATACGAAGCACGTTTCCAAAAAAATTTTTCATATTAAGTTAGTAGAAAGTATGTGTTGTGTCTGTACTTACATGAATACATGAAAACTTGTATGTAGACGTCCACATCTTAAAACCAAGGATACCTGCTATTTTCTTCCTTTAATTACTTTAAAGCTTCCCTGGTGAGCAGGATCAGCTTTACAAAAAATATTGTCAAAGGCACAATTCTCATAACCATCTATTCCTTAGACATTTAAAATCATAGCAAATTAAAAAAGGTATTTTTGGCTTGCCTTCATTTAGTTAGAAGTACTAATCCTTAGCCCCAGTTTGTGTAAAGAAAGTATTTTAATATTTCCTTTGTTGGTTATGAAATGCTATGTAGAATTTTAGTTATCTTTTCCATGATAATTTAGTCTTGATGTGATTTTTGGGTGCAGTGATTATTATAGGGTGCTACATGATATATCCTAAAGTAAGTCAAAGGTTCACAGTGTCAAGGACATCACATTTTCGTACACAGATAACATTTTATAAAGAGGTTATTCTAATATTTTATAGACAGTAAATTGATTAATACATAGAAAAAAATTCCCATATATATATATGCAAGCATGAAACTCACTTCAAAAGATCTATCATCAAGGTAAGACAACCTATTTCATACCTATATTAGCATAAAAATGCCACTTAATTTCATTTTGAAAGGACAAGAGTCAGAAGAAAAGAAGGAGGAGGGGGAGAAGGAGGAGGAGAGAAGAGAGGTCATCACTCAAGCTCAAGATTTTGAATCAGAATATCCTGTATCTAAAACGATTGAAATGACGCTTCAGACAAAAGCAACAGGTCATGTGTCGATTCTAACTGAAATGTCTGAAAAGGATGTGCCCGAAATCACTGAAACTGAACATTTCAAAGAAGAAATCACCGTTGAAGAGCAACCCGAAGTTGCCGAAATTGAAGNGAAATTGAAGAGTATAAGGAGGAAATCACCATCTCACCCAAACCCTCAGAGGAAGAGGTGAGAGTGGAAGTGGAGATTTCCAGAGAGGAAGGTCCCACAGAGGAGGAGGAAGAAGTAGTAATCACCGAAGCCGAATACTTCAAAGAGGAAATCACAGTAGAGGAGAAACCCGAAGTATCCGAAATTGAGGAATACAAAGAAGAAATCACCGTCTCTCCCAAAGCGCCGGAGGAAGAGGTGAGAGTAGAGCTGGAGATTCCCCAAGAGGAAGGTCCTGAGGAAGAGGCGGAAGAAACCATTGAAATCGCTGAAGTGGAACGTGTGAAAGAAGAAATCACAATCGCACCTGCAGTAGAACAGCCACTGGAAGAAGTGGTGTTTGAGATCCCCACCGAAAAGGAGGAGGAGAAGGAGGTGGCTGAAGGCGAAAAGCCTACGGAAGAAGTGGCCGAGGAAATTCCTCAGGAAACTCTTCCACCAGAAGAGATGATTGAAGAGGTGATCAGGGAGACTATTACTGTTGAGCAGCCCGAGGTGACAGGACCTGAGGAGATCTCTGTCTCACCGAAACCGACTGAGGTCGTGGGAGGAGAAATTGAGGTGCCTGAGGAGGAGGTGCCCGAAATCACTGAAATCGAACATTTCAAAGAAGAAATCACCGTTGAAGAGCAACCCGAAGTTGCCGAAATTGAAGAGTATAAGGAGGAAATCACCATCTCACCCAAACCCTCAGAGGAAGAGGTGAGAGTGGAAGTGGAGATTTCCAGAGAGGAAGGTCCCACAGAGGAGGAGGAAGAAGTAGTAATCACCGAAGCCGAATACTTCAAAGAGGAAATCACAGTAGAGGAGAAACCCGAAGTATCCGAAATTGAGGAATACAAAGAAGAAATCACCGTCTCTCCCAAAGCGCCGGAGGAAGAGGTGAGAGTAGAGCTGGAGATTCCCCAAGAGGAAGGTCCTGAGGAAGAGGCGGAAGAAACCATTGAAATCGCTGAAGTGGAACGTGTGAAGGAAGAAATCATATTCTCACCTGCTTTAGAACAGCCACCAGAAGAGGTGGTGTTTGAGATCCCCACCAAGAAGGAGGTGGTTGAAGACAAAAAGCCAATAGAAGAAGGGGCAGAGGAAATTCCTCAGGCAGCTCCTCCACCAGAAGAGGAAATGGTTATGGGAAAAACTGTTCAAACTTCTGAAGTTGAACATTTAAAAGAAGAAATGGCTATTGCACCTGCAGAAGTGCAATTTGAAGAATTTGTGTTTGAAAAGGAAAAAGTTTCAGATAAAAAATCATTTTTGTCAGAATTTTTTGAAGCACATATATTGGAAGATGATGTCTTTGATGAAAATTTTGAAATCTCCACAATTGAAACTACAGTTGTTGTCCACGGACATGTACTCTTTGAGCCATCTTCAAGACTTCCTGGAATACAGGATATTCTGATTCAAACTCTGGACATCAGAGAATCATCTGTCCTGAAAGGTATAAGCTCCGTGTTGGAATGACAAGCATTTTCAGAATGCTGCTGACACAATTGCTTACAGTGTAGCTTTACATTTGAGTGGCTGGTTATGTGCTCATGATATAATTTGACTTAAAACATAAATCACAGCTGTTTATTGCAGACTTTTTCCCCCCCACATATAAAGAAATTATTAATGCATTGGCAGCTGCACTTTTGGCAAGGAAATAACACGTATGAATAACTAAAGAGCACAATCTCAAAAGTCTGCATGGTTTTTTTTAAAGTGTGCAGGTAGTTTGCAACATATTGTCACTGCTGTAGGTGGTCTGATGGGATGGGATGTGTGTGTTTAAGAAGCACGGAACAGCAGAGTAACAATTTATGTGTTTATTTTCTTCAACATTGCTTTAGATATTGTTATCTGTATAAATTTGTCTTATAACATTTGTTTCTTTACATTATGAAATGCAGTAGCAAAGATTTTGATTTTCTAACTTGCTATACTATGAAGTGCTTTTATTATAAGAAAAGCTAATCAGAAGAGAGAAATGCATCTAGAAATTGAATGCTGCATATTTTTATTTTACTATAATTAATAATACACATTTTGCCTTGACTAGGACATTTAACTCAGATTTGCAAGCTTTGCAGATTTTTGTTTGGCAGTGCATGCCACACACCTAACACTTTTTTAATGGCTGAAAGTCATTTGTAGTAAAGTCATATTTCTTACAGTCTGGGTAAAGTAAAAAACAGTGCAACATTTCAAACATTTTGATTATTAGAATTTATAATTTAGATAGAATATGATGATCACCATCAGTTGTTTCTTTGGTTAAGTTGTTTCAGAAATATCATGAATAAGTATCAAGATTTCTTTGTTCTATCATCCATTTGCAATCATCTCATTTGGCCATCTTAATTGGTACTTTTAGTACGGAAGTGTTTGTCAGTCAAATACAGTTTAGACCAGAACCAGGCTTAAAAACCCAGATTGATATATGAGTGTGACATTATGAGTGTACTGTATAGGTAACTAAGCTATACAGACCTCCACGACAAATGTAAGTGATGAAAATTGAAGATCATATATACTTTAGTATATTTCATTTTTTTTACTTCACATCTTGCTTACAAAGTTGAAAGTAATTTTTTTCTTAATTGCAAGACAATTCTAATATATATATAACTGTATGAATGAGCTTTGAATATAAGTGCAATAAAAAGAAATACTGGACTTTGTAACCTTCTTTACTTTTTTAACATCTAATTTTTTTTTTTAATTTACCATTTTCAGAGCGAGCAGAAGAAAAAGATGAGACGCTTGTAGTTGAAGAAATCCTTTCTGAAAAAGAAAAATTAGTCACTGCAGGTATGTTCTGGAAGATTTATATTTTACTCACTTTTGTAGGGGCAGTTTGCAACCTTATGATTAGTGCAGAAGATTGTGGAAAACTTCCTTTAACAACTCATAATGGTCAATGGAGAGATTAAGCCACCTCACATAACTGCACTCTTATGGTGTTTTGCTTGGTGACATCATGCTTTTGTGCACAGTTCAAGCATCAAAGTTTAGAGGGTCCTGGACTCAAGAAATGCCTGCCTTTAAGAATAATAATAATAACTGTGTGATTTATACAGCACATAATCACGCTTATGAAAGAGTATGCTGTAAATGCTTAAGACAGGTAGGAGACATGGACAGAATATGAAGGATGAGTTACATTACTGTGCCAGCGACCTTTGCTATGCCTGGGAAGGGATTAAGTCTATGGCGTCTGTTAATCAGAAGAGGGATTACACTAGAAAATCAGTCAAACTCAATGGTGTGAGCGATCAGGACTTGTTTTGAATAACTTCTATGCACGTTTTGAGAACCATGATTTTTCTGACAGTTGCTTGTCTCCAATAATGACATAAGTATGTATGATGGAATTGCTAAAGCAGGTCAAAGTCAACAAGTCACAGGGGCCTGATGGGATCTGTGGGCGTGTCTTGCACTGCTGTGCTGCTCAGTTGGGTGGAGTGTTTCAACATCTCTTTCAGCTCTCTCTCGACTCAGGGCACATTCCAGCACTCTGGAAACTTTCCAACATCGTCCCACTCCCACAAAAACCTAATCCTATTCAACCTAATGATTTTTGGCCACTAACCTCCCTCATAATGAAAACTCTTGAGAAAATTATCAAAAATCTCATTTGTAGAGAATAAATTGGACCCACTGCAATTTGCTTGGAGGAAGTGGAGGGGTGTTGATGATGCCAAGTTGTTCATTCTGAACACTCTGTATAAACATTTTGAAAAGCTCAAATTGCATGCTAGACTACTCTTCACAGATTTTAGTTCTGCATTCAGTACAGTCAACCATACCTCCTGGCTTTGAGACTGATTTATGATTTTGATCTTCCACATCAACTGGTTTTGTGGAGAGTGGATTTTTTGACTTGCAGACAGCAGAGGGTATATGTTAATAGTAATTATTCTGATACTGTTGTTACAAGAACTGGCTCCCAACAAATTAAGGCCTTTGTCTATCACCCCTGTTGTTTATCATGAACACCGACAGCTTCAGAAGTACAGAGGAGAATAAATACTTTGTTAAGTTCTCTGATGATACTGCATTGTTGACTTTCACAGGAACATAAGAAAGATCATGGTAATGCCTTAACAAATTTTGTACATTGGTGTGACAAGAACTTTCTGGAGTTAAATGTAGACAAAACAAAAGAAGTAAATATAGACTTTGGGAAAATCAAAGAGGGTTTTGTTGCTCCCAGTGTGATACACAGTAAGCCTGTTAAAACTGTTGACTCTTTCACTTACCTGGGAACTATTTTTGACTGCTGGGTCAAATGAAGTTTAAACATCAAACACATTGTTAAATGTTTCCAAAAAAGAATGTACCTTCTGCATAAGCTAAATATTTTTTCATTAGTCAAGCAATCTTAGGCCATTTCTACCAGTCGTTTCTTGAGAGTCTTTTATCTTTTTCATTTGTATGCTGATTTGCAATCTCTCTATCCATGAAAGGAATAGTCTGAACAGTATTGTCCACATCTGTTCTAAGATAGTTGGTATCAAACAGAGGGATTTATCTCCTTTTTGTGACCAACAAATAGTAAGGAAAGCTTTACGCATTTTGTCAATACCTGAACATGTATTAACGAGATAATTTGTATTATTAAGCTCAGGTAAACATTATTCCATGCCAATATGTAAAAGCAATAGACACCTGAAATCATTTGTGCCGTCTGCGGTCCAGCTGCTCAACCTCAGATGAAGTGTCAGTAGTGTGTGTGTGTGATGCTGTAGGTGTGCATATGAATATCCTTGATGTAAGTTTGTTTATTTTATATATATATAATTCTCACTTGCTCATGTTTTTTTCATTTGCTAATATTTTACACTGTTGACATCTTTTAATGCTGCAACTTGCAATGAAATTTATTTCTTATTTTTATTTCTAACTTTTAGTTTTGTGACTAGGTCACCTTTCCATGCTCAAATTGCCCATTGGGACAAATAAAGTTGGTCATTGTCATTGTCACTGTTGAGAAGGAGTAGGCAGAATTACTTATTTATTCAGGCATCTTAAAACAGCCCATGGTTGTATGTGCCAGTTAGGATTATTACACACACAAGCACTAAAGAACTAAGACAACACAAGAACTAAACCTGTTTTCAACAACAGAAAAAGAATGCACACTTTAAGAAAACTACAGCATAAGTATTTAAGTAACCTTAATCTTCACTTAAATTCTTGTAAGATATTGACTCAGGCCTTTTGATTGAAAACATTAATATGCTGTTATTAAACAGAATGTTGTGCAGCAGAATGGAATGGGTATGTGGTTTAATGTGGTTGCAGGTTGCAAAAATCAGAATTAGTATATGTTATATATATGTTAACATAGGGGTTAATGTTTTTGCTTTTAGAAGAAGAAAAAGATGAGGTCTCTGATGAAGAGAGGAAAGAAGAAACACTGGAAGAATTGAAACCCCATGTAGCTGGTAAGCTTTGGTCCTAATTATGTAAACTTTATTTTAGGTAAGTATATAAGAACCTTGCTTGGGTGTGTAGCAGCCAGTTTAAAAAGAATATACTGCACTTAGATTTCTTAAAAATTAATTAAAAAAAAAAATTTTATCAATTTTTGAATGACCCATGCCCTGTGAAATTTGTATGTATTGTTTGAACGATTGAAGTTTGGTAAGTTAGTTTTATTTCAAGGTAAAGTTATATTATCTGGTTTCCTAAAATTATCTTCTTCTTTTTTTTAATGATTATTTCTCTCTTTGAAGCAGGTGAAGAACATTCTTCATTTATTTGAAAAACTGTTCCTCTTCTGATCTGATTTATTTTATTGTTAAGCATAACAGGATTGATAGATCTGTAATTTTAATAAGTGTGTAACTTTAACTTATATTGAACAATTTTAAAATGACCCAGAAGTGGAGGAGCTACGCTTTGCACCAGAGATTCGTATGGGACTTGAAGACATTTCAACTCTGGATGGGGGCCAGGCACAGTTCACTGCCAAAATTGTAGGTGTTCCACAGCCGGAGGTCACATGGTACAAAGAAGAGGATGTCATTTTCAGTTCAGAAGTTTTTGAAATCATCCAGGATGATGAGAACAACTTCATTCTCTTCATCCATGATGTTATGCCAGAGGATGCAGGCAGATACAGCATTGTGGCCAAGAATGAGATGGGGACTGCTACTTCATCTGCTCAGCTGACAGTTACAGGCAAGTACAAGGTTTCTTTTCAATCACATGTGCATGGGTGTGTTCACACATGTATGCACTGGTTGGTGGATGTACATTTCCATATGTGTTGGCCTGCATGGTCACTTGCACATATGAGCACATGTATGGTGGTAATAAATACTGAAATTTCCTTGATTAATTATTGTCTTAAAAGAGTGAATCCACAATTCATTGGGAAAGAATGAATTTGATCCCATGGAGAAAGATGAAGATATTTGTGGGGCCATTTATCCTCAGCATAAGCTAACAGTTTGGCCTTTAAGTCAATGAAAATGTTCCCTTGTTTACATGAATGTCTTGTGGTTTCATAGCATTTTATAAAATCTATCAATCTCTGATTTCCAGCTGAGGAAGTAATTGAAGAAGCTCGACCAGAAGACATATCAGGACTTGCTCCAGAATTCATTGAAAAGCCTCGCTTTCAGAGTGTGGAAGAAGGCACTACCGTAATTTTCAAAGCAATTGTTGAAGCCATCCCTCAGCCTGAGGTTTGCTGTGTTTTGTCTTATTTTTGTTTTATATATATATGCAATATTTTTATCTGAGCCTTTCTTTTCTTCATTTCAATAAAGGATGTAATTATTGAAAGGCAATATCTTGTTTGAGCTATGTTACAAAATACAGTATATGAATTTATGTGCTGTTTCACTGACCTAAGGATGCTTTAAGAAAACAGGCTGGTAGAAAAAAGGTTTGTCAGATATTTAAGCTTCCCAACCTCCCTACCTCCCCTTAGTTTTTGCTATTATTGATTTTCTAGATTCACTGGACTAAAGACAGTGGTGAGCTTCCTGAAGATGAGCGTTACCAAGTGATGGTTACTCAGGGTATCACATCTACTGTTCATCACATTTCCTTGACTGTCGCTGATGTTACTCCACAAGATGCTGGAACATACCGTGTAACAGCATCCAATCAGCTTGGTGAAGAAAGTGTGGCAGTTTCTCTCATAGTGAATCGTAAGTTTGAAAAATAGATATCTGTGCACAGAAAACTTTGCAGAATAATAATTAAAAAAAATTAAGTTTAATGCTTGAGCTAAGAAGAATCATCACCACATCTTCTTGATTCGCTTGCTAAAAACTAGATGTACATGAAGAATTAACAATGTATTCTTTTCAAAATATTAAGTCTATTAACCAGGTACTCTCCATTCTCTAAAACCAAAACAGAGACAATCAAAAGATGAAAGGACTAGGGTTTTTTCATCACTATTGTAGATCATGATTCACTTCTTGCTTTTGCCTAACTGTTAGAAAGAAAAATGTTTGAAGTGCATGTTACAGACAAGTGAAAAAGGTTTTCAGTTAAATAGACTAGGTCTGTCTAGTCTGTGTGGTTAAAACATCTCTATGAGGCCTTTAGCATGCTCAGTCTTTATCAGAGTGTGCCCTGTTCAAGAACCTAAAAAAAGTCATCATCAGTGTTGACACCTGCTAATATATGTTTTATGTTTTCTGCTTTATATAACCTGTTTTAATTATGGTTATAATTCAATGGAAGTTATACTTCTGTTGCAACAGAGCTCACTGAGGTGAAGAAAGACTTCAGAGACCAGCTGCAGCGTGCTGACCTGGAGATACCAGAGAAACCAATTTCTGTAGACACTGAGCAGGTTGATTTACGTGGTCAGCTTAAGACTGAAGTGTAAGTCTTATTTGAGATGTTATGAATGTTATGTTTCTTTTTTCCAGACTTAGACATGCTGAGTCAGAATGGCACTATATGATGAACATATTTTTTCAGGTCATTGAAGATTAAGTGGAGTGCAAATTTTTTTCATTACTACGTAATGTTCTGTCCAAACTACTGTTTCACAAAATCAGGGTAAATACCTCATCTCGGCTCTCAAGAAATACATGGGTACAAACATCACCAATCACAGAAAGAGGTCAACAGCAGATAGGTCAGGATTATACATCAAAACCTTTATCTTGTTAAAGTTTCAGCCAGTGGGAGAGATATGATCATGCATTAATAATAAAAGTTTGCTTATATAGTGCCTTATCCTGTCTTTTGGACAAGTTCAAGACACTTCACAAATGACAGAAAGTGACAAAATAAGTTGACTAAACAAAATGTTTGGGAGACCATGTACCCCATGCTAAAGGGCAGCATCCACTCGCAGCCAAATATCAAATATATCATACAAGCCGGAATACACTCTGTAGCAAATACAGTTTCAAATAGCATATCCAACAGATGGCACCAGTCCCACTGGAATGACGAATAAATCCCAGCATGTGCAAATGTTCAGTGATCAACAATGATCAAGTGGACATGAAGCCCACAGAACTGTGTCAGTTGTGAAATCTGCATGGCAAAAGAGAATAAAAGCCACTAAAATGGAAGAGGCATCATGGCACCATGTTCCAAACACACGATGACAGGCACGTCAAAATCGTACACAATCACAAGTCCAACGTGAGGAAGATATCAGATAAGACAAAAATACCACAGAGCTCTGCCCCTCCAGCCTGAGTGGTGAAGGGACATTACTCTGATTCAAAATTAAGTATATCTGTTGACTGATGTGACATCATGAATTTGACATAACTTTTTTGTGCATGGTGATGTTTGATGGTACCAGTCTTGAGAATGAAAGGGGCTATTTACTAGATTTTGAGCAATAGTATTGTTCACTAAGTTACATCCAGTTATGAAAAAATATAAACCAATAATACTGCTGTGTCATGCCTGTGGACAGAAATATACTGACTGCATGTTGCAGTGTTTCTGTCATCAGTAGGTAGCATTGAATCTGCTAATTTGTGTGCATGGCATGAAGCAAGGAAATATGTTGTATTTTTAACTGAACAGTCTTTAATGCAGAACAGTGAAATTCTCTCCAAGTAAGGAAAATATTAAAACCATGGAGAAAACTGAACAGAACAGGTGGATGTAGATATACAATACTTTAAAGAAAAAATAGGTGCATAAAATAATTTTTAATTCCATGAAAAAACATTTGGAGAGTTGCACATGATATCGTGGAATTTGGTTCATATTATTTTGTTGTGAAGCCTTTTTTTCAGCATGTTTCATTGCCTATTCCGTGTTTTTGAAACAAATAAGTGTGGTTGCTTATTATTTCATGGATTTAGTACTAATAAAACTAGACATTTATTTATCTTATATGCTTGCACTGTTCAACAAATGCATGGATTTTATTATTTTTTCCCTTATTCTCCCACTTTTTCTTATACATCAAGGTATGAAGACAGGCATGCACATGTTTAAGATAAATATACACATGTGTGTGTGGATACACACATAAATATGCATGTCTGCACAAGTATATGCATTAACACTTTCTCTCTCTTACACACATGCACACACATGCAGAGGAGTTTTGCATGTCAAGGAAGGACACTTTCCTGTTCATTGAAAGATTTATTTGAAATAATTTATATTAATATGAATGCTGCTTTGTCTTCTATTGCATGCAGGAAAACTAGAGTAGGCATCATTTATGAAAGTCAACAGATTGACTTCCGAAATCTTTTGCGAAAGACAGATCAAAAGGCAAAGTAAGTTGCTCAGTTAAAAAGTAGTGAGAAGCAATAAGGCATAGACTTTGTTTGGTTTGCATGGTGTTTTCTGCTGCTTACAGTAAATTAATGTGCATGTATGTATGCATTCTTATATGTCTGCACACATAATTAGCATCTGTACTTTTATCCTTTGTGCTTTAGAGTTGTAAGTTTTGCACACACACACACACACAAATTTAAATTTATCAATATTTTTCCAGGAAATTTGAAGCAGATCTTACCACAGCTGAGACAGTAGAGACCACAGAAGAGCTGCTAGAGGAACAGCCTGAGCAAGCTGCTATTGAGGAAGTCACAACTGAGGTTTCTAAAACTTTTTCCTTCATCTATTTTTAGAATCCAGTCAGTAAAGTACTATGGTTAGTTGTTGTATTGTCATATTTGTTTGGCGTTTTTCTAAACAGGTCCAAGTTGGATCTCATGTACCTAAACTGTCCTACAACTACACTTTTCCATTATGAGAAAAAAAATTAGAAAACCACCAACATGGGTTCGCCTTTGAATTAAATACTTACCAACTGATAGTTAACTGTTTCTGAACACTATATACGTACAACTCAACATTTACATTAACTTACTCAGGGTGGCATTCTGAAAGGATGGTGCATTTAGAAAAAAACAACTATAAAAGTAATTTTTTTCATGAGAAAAAAGATTTTCTAAATAATACATTACACATAAAAGGCTGTTTTACCTTAAATCAATGACTTATTTCTTTTTCAGTTGTATCCAAATTGCACTTTCAGAGAACTGGGACTGTAGTTTCCAAACACATAATTGTTATTAGATCTAAGCATACTATAATTCAGATCTATGAGCATATCGCTGTTATTGGTTTAGGTTCATTATTGCTTTTACATAAAACTAAATCACTGTTCTGTGTATGGCAAGGTTTGTCAGCTTGTGTGACATGAATGGAAAGGTGTTATTCACTCAGACTTTGGGAAAGTGTTCTGTACACTGATTAGAAAAAAAAAAAATGCTCTTAACCTCAGAAACCATTATTTACTCAGTGTCAATATGGCTGAGCACGAAGTGGGGTGCATTTTACTTACACTGTATTGAGACATCATTATTATCTGCAGTGAAATATCCATAATTTTCCTTTCAGTTGAGATAAATCAGATCTAATTTTGCATTGCAGATTACACTACCTGAAGAAACAAGGCCAAAGTTTCTTGTGCCTATTCAGGACTTAACCATCAAGGAAGGAGAAGTGGCAAGGTTTGATTGCCAGGTCAAGTGTGAACCTGAGGCAACACTAGTGTGGTACCATCTGCACAAACCTATCAAATCTGATGACATCTACAAAATAGTCCCTGGAGAGGATGGCTGGAGCTCCCTTATCATTGCTGAGGCATTCCCTGAAGACTCTGGCATCTACACTGTTCGTGCAGTGAACAGCATAGGAGA
The DNA here is from genome assembly GCA_004794325.1 of Pomacea maculata. Lineage (NCBI taxonomy): Eukaryota > Metazoa > Mollusca > Gastropoda > Architaenioglossa > Ampullariidae > Pomacea > Pomacea maculata. Next base: position 50,510 of record SRHC01000819.1, on the reverse strand, counting down.
GAATGAATGTTCAGCTGTTCTTACAGTTGAAGGTTTGTTGTACATTCTGTCCTATTAGTACAACCATGAGTTGCCAGTATATGACTGTCACCAGTATAACCAAGATTTTCTAATTGAAAATAATTAAGATATTACTGGTACAGCAAAAGATGTAGTTTTGCATTTAGTCCTATCTACACACAACAAAGTTAAATGTGTTGTAAATGTACTAATTTTAGAAACATTTGTTTCAAAGATTTTGTTGTTCTTTTGGTGATTCATAATTTTGTGTCTACTATTTCTGAAGAACAGCTATACTTTATATTAACTGGCATTTAATAAAAGAACACAGTCATATAACCTTGTTTGCTAACCTGCTCAGTTTTGAAATGCCATATCCGTCAGTCAGTAATGGGTACCTAAGTTGTTAAGAAAGGAGAGGATTAATTGGGTGCCTCATAATGTACCCTAAACATGCTTACCATTCACTTCTTATATGGCCTCTAGACTGAAGGATATTTACTTAAAATAAATGCACACAGAGGTGTCTAATGCATTTAGAGTTGTGTATTTTACTGCACTTTACAGAACTTGTGTCAGAGGTTAGCTCAGTTGAATCTCACCTAGATGAAGAACAGGAGCAACCTATACCTGAGACAGTGGCTGAAGAGGCAGCCATCAAGATCCAGGCTGCTTTCCGTGGCTTCATGGTAATCATTGCTTGACATGTATTTTCTATTTGAACTAAGACTATAGGATTAGCATCTGTGATTCTTTGTTAGACAGTATCTAGACCAAAAGACATAATGAAATGTTTAAAAAAAATGAGGATGTAATTGCTTATGCAGAATGGTTAACATTAGGCTTAAATTAGGAAACTAATGGAGGAGTGGATAGCGGATGTAGTGATGGTTTTAATTTCTACATGCAGAAAGATGAGGAGCAAATTGGACTTTGGCAGAATATAAGACCATAATCTTCCATCAATAGACTGACCTCATAAAAGAGCTTTGTGCATAGTCTAAGACTGAATTTGAAAAGAAATGGATCGCTTCCTTTTTCTGTGTGTATCTCCCGACAAACCTTAGAGGAAATTTTGGCATAGTTGTAGACAAGCTTTAATTTGCCATTTGCTTGTCTGTTGGTAAGAATGTATGAAGTACCTGTTGCAATCATGTACCATAAACAAAATAAATGATGAATTTAAGCTGAAGAGATGATATTTTTCAGGCAAGAGAACATGTCAAAATCATGAAAGAAACAAAACTTTCCTTAGAACATGAAGTCATTATGCAAGTGAGTATTTTGTTGGCATATGATCTACTCAAGTAGCATTTGTAAATAAAGAATAGGAAACATTTTTGGCAATTTGCCAGTTTTAAGTTTAACACAGGATATTGTAAACTTTAACAGAAACATATTTTGTGTGACTTAATATCGATTTATGGTTACTATTGACTTTTTTAGCAGTGGAGAATATTTACATCATTTGTAAATGCCAACATGGCATCTGAAAGGTTGATTTATAGTTTAACATCTAAAAAGAATTTGAAAATAATAAAAAAAAATCTGCCATAAAGAAAATGTGTAGTATCTTTGGTAAGTGTTAATGAGGATTCTGTTTACATTTTGTCATCATGCTTTAATTTGCAAATTTGTGTGGAATAATTGTTGTAACCGATGTCAGAGAAGTGGCCCATGAATTCTTTTTTTCTTTTTAATATAGTCTGTTTATATGGATTGACATTATTTTCACTTTTATGTCATGCTTGTATGTAGTGTCTGCCAACCACCTGCACAGTTAATGCACAATTCACATTTCCCTGTAAGAATTTAATCCTAGATACATAAATTTACTAGTATTTTTCTTGAAAATATTGCTACTGTGTTCATACCAGATTGAACACTGTCTATAACAAATTAAAAGGATATTACATTTAATAACTATAATGATCTGAATAGCTGCTTTGCATGAACCTACTGAATTTGGCTTGCTTGTATCGTTGAACTCCTCCTGCACCTCCACTAGAATGCTGCAGAAGTAGCAATGTACTATTATGCCACTATGTTTAACAAGAACTATTCCTTTTTTTAGGGATTTCAAATTATTATTATTATTGTGGGGTTCGATAGACAAGTTGCATATGCAGCACTTGCAGTTTGTTTGTAGTTTAGGTAAGAAGCAAATGTGCTATAACAATCGACATTCACACTCAGTCATCTTCAGCAGCAAAGCTTTATTGTATCAGCATGATGTGGCCATGCTTGTCTACATGATCATCTGCATGTTTCATGCACTTCTTCCTTTGCTGCTGTTGGCCGCTCAGCTTATGCCACATCGCACTGGTCTTGCATGCCATATTCATCACTGTGCTTGCTGCACAGAGTGTCTAATGGCAAACGTGCTTTCTTGAAGGAGATGGCCATTACTACAGAAGATTCCACCATCTACACACCCTCCATGGATGTTGTACCCGACACAACTGCTATCAGCAGTGAAGAAGTTCAGTTCAGTCTCTTGGAGGAGACTAAGCCTGAGGAAAAAAGTGAAGTTTTCACAGTGGCAGAAGTTGTTGAAGAAGATCATATTATTGAAGAAGCTGAAAAAGAAATCATAGAAGCTCCTGAAGAAATATCACCTGAAATTAAGGAGGAAGCCATAGAACCCCTAGAGGATATTGTGACTGTTAAGGCAAAAGCTGAAAAGGACAAAATCCCAGAGGAAGTGATAGTTGAAGATAAGATGGTTTTTGAAGTGGAAGAAGAAGAAAAGCCACTTCTTGAGACAGCTTTTGACATTGTGGTAGAAGAGAGCAAGAAAACAGAGATCACTGAAGTGACTATTACAGCTCAGCAGCCTGAAGTGAAAGAATTTGTGCTTTCCACATCAGATGAAGATATGCTTCCAGAGGTCATAGAAGAACTTGAAGAACAGGGATCACTCAAAGAAGAGACAGCAGTAGTCATTACAAAAACTACTACACCTGAAAAAGCAGTTACAGACCTGGAAGCATTAACAAAAGTTGAGGAAGTTCCTTCAGTGCCATCTGAAACAATTGAAGATATATCTGTAAGAGCTATTCCAAAACCAGAGACAGTTACTTATGCTGAAGAAGAAACAGTTGAAGTACCAGTGGCTGCAGCTGCCTTGCCTACAGAAGTATCTACAGATTTCATTTTATCTGACACAAAGGAGCAGCTGCCAGAGATCTCTGCTGAAACTGCAGCAGAGGAGACTTTGGAAGCATCCACAGCTGAAATAAAGGAAGAGGAGGTGACACTTACCAAATCATTTGATGTTGATCAGCTGACACAAGAGAGTGTTGAGGAATCTGCAGGTATCAGCACAGAAGGCATACTACCTGACATAGTTCATATTGAAGAAACAGTCAGAGATCAAGCACAAGCTGAAGGTCCTATTCCTGTGGAAGTAAAAGAAGCAGACACTGGAGAGGAGGAAGAGGAAACAGCTTTCATGGCAGAAATCGCACCACAAGAGACAGCCTTACAAGAAGAGAAACTATTGGAGGAGACACTTGTCTCTTTTGTCACAGGTCACCAGCCTACAGAAACCAAAGAAATCATTACAACAGTACCAGAAGAATCTGTTCAAGAATTTAGAGAAGAGGAAGCAGAAGAATATGTTACAGAGGAGAGAGAAGAGATTGAAAAAGAAACCACATTGATGAAAGAAGCTGAAATTTCAGAGGTCAAGGAAGAGCTGTCAGTGATGTCACCAGAACTTGTATCAGAACTGGAAGAAGAGGTAATGGAAGATATCACAGTTGAAGAAGAGCAAAGAGAAGAATCTGCTGCGGTGGTATTTGATACTGAGGCTGCTGAAATAAAAGAAAGCATTATGACATTGCCTCTAGAGGATACCAAAGGGATTGAAGAAGTTGTTGAACAACTGATAAGACCACAAGGAGAAATAGCTGAGGAAGAAGCTGTTTTCATTGCAGAAACTGAGACTGCCAAGTCTGAAGAAGATATGGTTGTGGCTCCCTCAGATGGTGTCCAAGAGATCAAAGAAGTTACTTCAGAAGCATTTAAGGAACAGGAGGAAGTGTCTGAAACAGCTATTGCTGTAGAAGCAGAAGCAGAAACTGCAGAATCAAAAGAAGAGATCTCTATGATGCCAGTTGAAGAGATCAGCAGTCTTCAAGAGGATGTCATTATGGAAGTAGTAATGGATCTTACAGAAGGGGCAGAGGAGGCTCAAGTTGCCATTGAAGATATAGCAACTGTACAGTCAAAAGAACAAATTACCCAAGAGGAAATGGAAGAGATGAAAGAATTTCAGGAAGAGGTTACACCAGATCTTGTGACAGTGCAAAAAGAAGAAATCCAGCCACTAGCTACTGCAACAGATGTTGAAACAACTGTGGTTAGAGAAGATGTTACCATAACATCATTCGATGAAACCCAAGAACTCAAGGATGAGTTTATTTCAGAGACTATCACTGAAAAAGAAGAAATGAAAGAAGAAGCTTTCACTGATGTAGATCATGTTACACCAGCCATAACAGAAGAGGAAGTTATCACTTTGATAGAGGCAGATGTCAAAGAACTCAGCGAAGAGAAGCTCCCAGAATTTGGCACAGAGGAGAAAGAACATCCTAAAGAAAGTTTAACTGTAGATGTTGCTCAGAAAACTGCTGAGACTAAAGAAAGCATAGTTACAACAGTAAATGAAGAAATCCAGGAACTTGAAGAAGAGGCCAAACCTCAGGCAATAAGTGAACTTGAAGAACAGCCTGGTGAAGCTGTCACAGAAGTTGTGTCCTATGAGATTGCCAAAAGTGAAGAAGATATTACAGTAACAACAGTTGAATATGTAAAAGAAGTAGACTATGCCATACAGGAAACTGCAACTGAACAAAAGGAGGAGACTGAGGAAGCCCTCATTTTTGTTGGAGCAACAGAAACAGCTGATACTGAAGAAACTATTACCTCAGTTCCAGTGGAAGAGGTAAAAGAGCTTGTGGAAGTGCTTCTGCCAGAAAGTGTTCCTCAACAAGAAGTAGAAGTTGAAGAAGTTGTAGCGGTCAGTTTGGATGTTGAAACTGCTGAGTCTAAAGAAGAGGTGACCATAGAGTCAACTGAATATATAGAAGAAATTCAAGAAGTTACCATGCCAGAAAAAGTGACAGAAATTGAAGAAACTGAGAAAGTTATCACAGGAGTTGATGACATCTATCCTGCGATAGCAAAAGAAGAGACAACACTATCACCCACTGAAGATGTGGGAGAATTTGAAGAAAAGATTGCAACAGAGATTGTTACAGAGCTAAAAGAGGTAGCAGAAGAACACATGCATGATATTGTAGATGCTCTGATAACAGAGACCAAAGAAGGTGTTACAGGCACTCCCTTTGAATATGTTGGAGTTATTGAGGAAGAAGCTATCCCAGAAACAGTAATAGAACAGAAAGAGCAGCTCCCAGAAACTGTGTCAGTATATGAAGAGACTGAAATCACAAAAATAGAGGAAATGGCAACAGAACAGGTAGAAGAAGTGATAGACCTTTATAAGGATGAAGAAGAAATTGTAGAAGAAAAAGATACTTTAAGGGAAACTGTCACTGCTGTGAAAGATATTACTCCAACTGAGACAACACCGAAAGTGACCACATTGCCTGTAGAAGATGTGGAGCAGCTAGAGGAGGAGAGAGCTGCAGAGGCTCTTGAAGAGCAAGAGGTTGTGGAACATGTTTCCACTTTTGTGGAGGACATGGTTACATCTGAAACAAAAGAAGATGCAGCCATTGGTGATGTAGAAAGTGTGACTGAACTCGAAAAGGAAATGTACCCAGAGACTGTAGAAGAACAAGAGGAATCCTTTGCTGAAGCATCTTTAACTGTAGAGGCAACACAGGTCACTGAGGTTAAGGAAGAAACTGTACCATCAGAGAAAGAAGGGAAGTTGGAAAAAGTGGCAGCAGATGAAGTTGTGCCTGTGGTAGAAGAATCTTTACAAGAAACACCAACCCTTATGGACATTCCTGTCAGTGATGTTACACCAGAATACAGACCAGCTGAAGAGGAAATCACAGAGGAACTAGTTGGCACAGAAGAAAAACTTGCAGAAGTGTCTGAAGAAGATGGCTCGACAGTCATATCTGTTTCTGACCAAGTTGTCTTTGAAGCTAAAGATGTTAGTGAGAAACAATCAGAAGATTTAATTGAAAAGCAGATTGATGACATAATTAGTGCTTATCCAGATGAAACAACACAAGAAGATGTTGTAACACAAGTTATGATTGAAACAAAAGATGTACTTACAGCCTTTGAAACACCTGAATCTACTGTAGAAGGGGAGGGAGCATTTGACCTGACTGAAAGACCTTCACCTCATGATGTTGAGGAAGAGATCACATTACAGACGGTTTTAGAACAAGAAAAGATAGAGGAAGCAGAAATTGATGTGGTCATTGAGGATCATGTTCCTACAGCCAAGCTTATGGAGAGGCCTGAAGAAGATAGAGTGGATGCAAGAGAAGATTTCTTCCTTGAGGTTGAAGAAAAGCCAGTTCCATCAGATACTGAGGCAGAATATGTTATTTCAGCAGAAGACACATCAACAAAAGTAGCAGTCTCTATGGAACTCACAGAAGAAGCTGCAGGAGATAAAACTTTTGCAATTGAAATATCTAAAGAAGAGGTTTCAGTTATTGCTGAGGCTGAAGAGGAAACTAAAGAAGCAATAATCACACACATTACAGTAGAGCAAGCTCCAGAAGACACCACTTCTGCCACAATGTCAATAAGCATACCTTCTGACACTGAAGCTGAACTCACAATCCCAGCCGTTATAGCAAGAGGTGTAGATGTGACAGGAGTTTCTGAGGCTATAGACTTAATCCAGGATGAACAGGCTCCTGATGTGGAGGGAGAGATAGAGATCACCCTGCCTGCACAGCCTGTCCAAGAAGAGGTTATATTTGAAGAGGTGGGTGATATGCATAGATTGATTTCTTGAAAGTACTCCAACAGGTAAATAGCATGTGCAGAGAAAAAAGACTCGCTTTCACAACACCTGTTTCCCTTGAATATTGCCTAAATAGTCTCACCATGAAAACATCTGACTCGGGAAAAAAAAATATCCATTTTCAATCCTGGTTAATGACACCACAGACGACAGTGCAAATGTCTTATCCAATGACACCACAAATAACAGTACAAGTGTCTTATCTAGTGACACCACAAATAACAGTACAAGTGTCTTATCTAGTGACACCACAGATAACAATGTAAGTGTCTTATCTGATTTATGGCTTTTCCTCCCCATATACAAGGTTTTGATTGCTGAAGTTTCCTCTGTTTGAGGTCGGAGGTGAATGACTGTAGTGAATGAGAGGGGAAAAATATTTTTGACAAAAAGCTGCTTTATCGATTTAGATTTTGAGACAAACAACATTGTAGTCTTCTGTGGACTGTTTTCCTTCTATGTTTTTCATAGCAGCTTTTATATACAAACCTGGCATTAGTTGTCAGATATTTTTTAATACCTCAGTTTCCCTTGCTTTTCTTGTTATAGATTAGCATCAGGCTTGATATATATAGGACCTGACCTTAAATTTGTGAATCTTTTAGCTAAATGTTTTTTTTTTTAGAATGAGAGAGGGGGGTGGGTGGCAAAGCATGTCTTTTTTTCCTGTAAACTCATTCAAGTAAACCTTTTGATGTTGTCTGCTGAAGCAAGTGTAGTACATGTAGTGTTAATAGTTTCTGTAGTAATGAAGTAAACATGGGTAGTCTAAGAAACCTCTCATATCTGTAGATTTCAAATACAGTGGCAAATTTCTTAATGGAAGAAGCATACATAAGATTAAAATAAGTTACATGAGTATTAACACCATGTGACCTCAAGTTTTTGTTACTTTTTTATAGGATTCCAAAAATAATAATGTGCTAGTTAGTTGCTTTTTCTTCAGTCTTATTTTAAGTAGGACATAAGAATTCCTCCACTGCAGCTTGTTATTAAGTTATTGTTCTGCTTATGACAATCTTTCACTTTTAAGCTGCTTTGTTTAAAACAGTATATGTCCTTAATGCTAGATATTTGTTGACTATATCCTTCTACTACATGCACAGTTGTATAATTTATCTTATAAGTTCAAAACCATTGTATGTTTGTGTAAACACTATGCATTTTTTATGTTGTCCAGCACCACAGTTTGACTGTGTGTTTTTATTTAAATATTTTTAGGTTTAATGAACTACATTTTGCTCTTCAGGATTTTGGTCAAGAACACATTGATACACAAATTCAATCAGAATCTTATCTCTAGAGATAATTTATAGAAAAGCTTCTTGAATGTGGTTTTGCTTTCTACATAAATAGGAAGAAAAAGGACCTGATGCCACAGATTCCTTCACCCTACAAACCACTGTTCCTACTGTTGAAGAAGTTGCTGCAGCAATCACACTTGAAGCTAAAGTTCCAATCTTAGAAGAGGTTGCTGAAGAAATCTCTCTCTCTCCCAAAGTTCCAGAGAGAATGGAAGTAGCAGAGGCCATCACAATCCACACAGAAGAAGCTCCTGAAGCTCCTGTGACAGAAGAGGTCGAGGAGTCAGTTACATTCGAAGTGGAACATCCTGCAGATAAAGAGAAGGAAGAGGTTTCTGAAGCAGTGATACTGGAAACCCCTATTACTGTAAAGGAGGAAGTGGCTCAGACAGTCATTCTGGAGTCTAAACCATCAGCAGAAGAAGCTGTTTCCGAAGTTGTAGCAGAAGAAACTCTTCTGGCACCTCACTTTGACCAAACCTTGAACAACCAAGAGATAACTGAGGGAGAAAATGTAACCTTTGAAGTCAAGGTCGCAGGAACTCCAAAGCCAGAAATAACATGGTGAGATATGTTAGATAAGATTCTGTAGTTTTTAACAATTCAGATTAATATAATTATTATGTGCTTGGATATCAAAGGTTGAGTTTAGATTATGATTACCAGGATGAATCAGATCAAAACTTGGTGGTATCGTGAGAGACAATCCTGATATTTACCAGTTCAAATGCTGCTTAATTTAGAATGTGCATTGTTAATACATTGTTAATACATTACAATGCACTGATTTCAGGTTCCGAGATGATGTGAGGATCCAGCCTGATGAAAGATACAGGATGTCAGAAGAAGATGCTATTTACACATTTACTATCACAGGGGCCACACTAGATGATGATGCTGAATATACCTGCACTGCTAAAAATGCAGCAGGCTCTGCATCCACCACAGCAGAACTCTTTGTCAATGCTGCTGGTGAATATGATTTTTGTTTTTTGAGGGGAGGGGTTGGTTATATTTCTCTCATGTGCCATAATGACTTGCAGTAAGTTATCTTGTGGCTGCTTGTCTGAGAAGTTTGACAAATTTTTAGTGGTGTAGTTTATCAAACAAATAAATTAATATTAAGATGATATGAAAGATTTTGCAGTGTTTGTTATCTGATCACAGGAGAAGCCCCAACCTTCATCAGCACCCTTACCGACACAAAGGCAGACATTGGCACAGATGTGGTGTTGGAGTGCAAAGTTAAGGGCACACCAAAGCCAGAGATTGTCTGGCTAAGAAGCAATGTTGAGCTCCTTGGTGACAGATACCAGTAAGTTGCAAGATTTTTGCAGTGTTTGGGCATTTGTGCCCTTTAGACTTAAATTTATCTTCTTCAATATTATAAGAGCAGATTGATAAGGTTGGGATCTTACTGGATAGGCTTTAATGCGTTGCTGTGCATTAAGTGCATGAATTACATGAGAAAACTAATGTGGTTTGTGTTTCAGGACTGAAAACTTAGAGGAAACAGTCAGACTGACAATCTTTAACTGTCAACCTGAAGATCAAGATGAATATACTGTCAAGGCTATTAACCCCTCTGGTGTTGCCTCATGCACAGCAAGCCTGGCTGTACACTTTGAGGCTCCCACATTTACTCGTCCTCTGGAAGACTTAGCAGTGAGAGTGAATGATACTGCCCACCTAGTCTGCCAGGTGAAGGGCATACCCCAACCAGAAGTCACATGGCTGGTAGACAATAAGCCACTGACTGTGAGCCCAAGGTTCTCCACAACCTTTGAAGGGGATGAAGCAACTTTAGAGATTGCAGAGGTCACTTTGGAGGACACTGAGGCAACTTATACATGTCATGCCCAAAATATCGCTGGAGAAGCATCTACAATAGCTCACCTGCTTGCCCAAGGTCGGTTGCTTCCTGCTAATCATTGGTATCATCATTGTCTTGGAGTGTCATGCATGTGCCTGTGTTTAGCACAGATACTCTTCACAGTTGTGATGTTGACACTGAACAGGCATGTGGTTGTGTTTATCCCAGATAATTTTCACAAGAGTGGTCTTGACACTAAAAAGGCATGTGAATATGCAATGTAAACACATCTTCTATAATTTTTTGTGCTCCACTTCTTGATTCAGTATACTGAGCAAGATATTTTATATATAAGTCATGGGGCTTCTGAAGTCCTTTTGTTATCACTATTACACCTTTGCATACTAACAAATTACAGAATCACTCATTTCCATAACAACATGTACCATGCAATGTGACATAATTGCTTGCAGCCCTGTTGGTTATAACATACTGTAGGCTTCTGTGTGCTTTCTGTGCAACTCCGTATGTAATGTTATTGTTAGTTTAAATGGAATAATGAATCTGATCTGGACTATACCAAAGAGCATTATATAGATCTGAAAATTAAAATAATTATATTTTGGAAATAATTTTCAGCATTCAAGATGACTTAATTTTTAATATTTTTTCTATTAATTTGCAGTAATAGAGTTATAGTTTAGATGCTAAATGTTTTTAACTTCCATTTTAAAAAGCACTGAAGTTCTATCAAGAGTATGTATTATTTTGTAGTGCAATGATAATACATAACCTTTAAGTAAAAATGTGAAAGACTTTTTCCATGTTTAAAAATATATATGTAAAACACACATGCACACACATACAAAATTACAATAGTTTGAAGTGAATGTGCATGACTTTCAGAGCATTTCTAATTTCATGTTTCCATTCTGCTTTAAATGGGCACACATAATCATGCTCACATATATTACATAATTATAAAATTCTGTATTGAATATACCAGAAGATATAACTTCAGTCCGCTTGCTTTGAGCAACTATTACAACTAAACTTTATATCTTTAAAAAATATGAGAAATTTTTTAAAGAGATGTGTATTCACTGTTCTGGCTAATCTTATACCTCCCAATTGTTAAATAGACTTGCTGCGACATTTTCGTGCACAGCTACGAATAGGAAGTCCAGGATTTATTCTTGGCATGTAAATTCTGTGATTTAATAGCTGTGAAAAATTACTTGATGAGCAATCAATGCAGGGAATTAAAGAGTATCCTAAAATTAAAATTGTAATTAAAACAGTATATTATTAAATCATATATAAAATTTCATCACTCTTAATCAGAGTAAAAGCTGCTGCTAAGTTTCCTTTTACAGCACATGTATTACTATATGGTACCACAATAACAGCTGAGGGATATGCAAAAACAAATACTGGTAGAGCCTAGATTTTAAGATGCTTTTAAGAAATGTTATAGATATGAATTCATCAGCTGCTTAACGCTTCCTATACGGTTTACACCCGCAAATGCGAATTTCATATTACAACTCTGTTGTGTCAATTCTTCATATTAAGTTAATAAATGAAAATAACTACCCAAGCAGCACCAAATTCATAAACCATAGGTTCCACATATGTTTTTGGCATTTAGTACTACTAGGGTATAGTATGATTTGTAAAGATGGAATTGCTGATTTATTTTGACTTAATCTAGTTAAGCACATTATTTCAGGCCCTCGTGGACAATATTTTGATGTTAATTAAATTATAAAATGCCAGTGGCCTGCTTTAGCAATCTGCTTCTGGTTTCATGTATGATTTTGTCAGATTTTTAAGTGCATTTTTTCATCTTTATTTGGCCACTTTGTAGTGTCTTATATTTGTTTCTGCATGCCATTTTTATTCATTTATTATGCAAGTTGCATCTCAGAGACACTTGTGGCAGTTCATTTTCATGTCACCAACCATTGAAATTGGTAATATTGACAGTCTTCATGGCTGGCTTGGGTTTTAGATATTCCATGTAGAATGTGTTGTTCTTCAATAAAGTATAAAAAGAAAGACTTTTCTGTCTTGTTTAGAAATGGAGGGGAGGTAAGCTTGCATACGTCACTTTCTACCCAAAGAAATTCCTTGTCATTTTGTGGTTGCGTTCTATATGTGTACCATTTGAAAGTGAGACAACAGGACAAAAGCAGGTGAAAGCACAAATGATATTTGTATTTTAATTTGGTGAAACCCAGAGGCATCAGTGTACTCAATGAGAGAGAGATCTTCATACTAAAACTGGTCTATGATTAGATTTATTATCCTGGTTTATGAGGAAGGTCACATTTACAGTTTTCATTGTTTCCATTCTCACTTTCCTGACTGCAGGCTCTGGTGGATTTGTGTTATACTAGCAACAACCAAAGTTTGTAATTTCTTTCAGCTTAAAGACGTTTATATTTTGTTCAGTCTTGCTTGTGCTTTCATACCACCTGCTGTCCACAATCCATGACACCATTTGCATGATTATTGCACCACCTTTCCCCTTTATTATATTCTGTTGTACTTAAAGCAGAAACTATTTTGTCCATTGGCAAGTGTTGCACTACACTGAAATATGTATGTGTAACACTTTAAAACTGTCACCCTGCTCCTAACAACCTTCATATGTGATACTGGCTCATACAGGTAGTTGAATGTGCATGTTCTCCCCATTGTGCATTCACAGAACTGAAGAGATGTTCATACAATTTGTCATAAAACAATTCTACAAATAGCTTGGTAAGTTTCATTATTTTCACTTACTCCCTTGTGGGTTTTTTTTTGAATCCTGTCATCAGATTTTGTATTGACCATGATCTACTATTTTTCAGATATCCTTGTAGTCTAACGAATGTTGAAATTTATCTCAGTTACTGGTGGGACATTTTCTATTAACAAAAAATTTACAGCATTGATCCTTTATGTCATTATATATGTATTTTGTACTTAAATGGAAATGCTTGCTAAAGTTTATAAATATCTTTTAAAACTTAATTTATTCATGCTCACTGCCTTTGAAATAGGGGAAAAGATATGACAAACCTAATTATCACATGAAGCTCACAGGCTGTACTGTTAATCCTATGTAAACCCATCTTTTTAAACCATAATGGTGGCTATTGTTAATTTACATTTGTTCTTGCATAGGTTTTCTGTTAATTTTTTTGTAATTTCTTGCGTATGTTTTTCATATTTATAAGGTCTGAAATGAAGATGCAGTGACCCTTCATTGACAATGTCTATGATGCAGCATTTTTCAAGGAAGAGACACATGCACAGGCAAAGAACAGAAATATCACAGAAAATACCCTAGAATAATTATACTCTGAAAAAAGAATAGTCTGTTAATGTTCATATGAATAAGACACAGGCAAAAGTTTGACCATTTCAAACTGCTTGATATATGTTTATTCCTGATAGCTGCTTGTTATATGGATGTTTCAGTCCCAGCCAAAATTCTATCAGCACCATCCTCAATAAGCACTGTACCTGGAGAAAGTGTAGTGATAACTATACACTTTGAGGGTCTGCCAGCTCCTACTCCCACCTGGGCAGTGAATTCAATACCACTGGTGGAAGATGAGAGGCATATAATACAACACACAGCCACATCAGTCACCCTGATCATCCCATCAGCTGATGTGTCAGATTCTGCCACTTTCACTTTGACAGTCAAAAATGAGACAGGCCAGGATGATGTGTCTGTGGATGTCACAGTCAAAGGTGTGTTTATATATATATCGTATGAGTACTTGATAAAGATTATGTTATTATAATTATTTCTTTTACTTAGTGACTAATATTGTGGCAACCATGGCTAAAATATGCATATCCTAAATAGGTAGAATAAATATTAATTTTTTTCTCCATATTTTTTAATATTGCAATTATTAGTATATTTAAAATATGGTGTTATAATAATATTGCCCTTTAATAATATTAACCAAGGGCCTAATGAATAATTTGGTTTGTTCACTGTTTGTTTTAAAGCACCAACAGAGGAAGTGATGCCAGAAAAACCAGAAGGACAAGCACCAGTATTTGTTCTCACCATTCAACCTCAGACAGTAAGTAATGGACAGCCTGGGAAGTAGCAGGAATTCTGTTAGGGAGTTTGAAATGTTTCTATATTATTATATTCAAGTTCAAGTATAATTAGCATATTTAAACACATAAGCTCTCCTTGTATTGAAATGGAGGAGTGAGACTGGAAGCTTGCACACATGTCCATCATGCATTCAAGTGCACACATACACATGCGCAGAGCAAGAAAGAAAGAGAGACATGTCAGTTTAAAGAAATTTTCAAGAAGAAAAAATATTGTTACTTTCACTTTTTAAGATTGAAGAAGGTGAAACCGCCAGTTTTACCTGCAAGGTGTTTGGAAGTCCAGCACCAGAAGTGACATGGACACAGAATGACCAGCCACTAAAAGATGAAGGCCGCTACATGATTTTTGAGGAAGATGGTGTCCATCATGTTGAGGTAGATGAGATCACCCTCAAAGATGCTGGGACATTTACAGCTATTGCTACAAATCCTCTTGGCCAAGTTACATGCTCTGCTGAGCTTCAGGTGAAAGGTAAATATAATTTACCTATGACCTGGATCAGTTCTTAAGTTATCTGCTCAAATCTATGTATGAAAAGCAATACTGTCAGCCAGAATTGTCCCATTTCATGAAGCTTACATATACATTGTCCTTCTTTTATATATTGTCATCCGTAATTAATGCAGATACTATTTTATGAAATGGAAAGCAACAAAAATTTTGTGATCAGATTTTGTACACATCTTCAGGTAGAAAGTCGATTCAAAACATTATTCTTAGCTTTGATAATATTTAAATAAAGGTAACCTGTTATTGGTGATTATAATGGAACAATTGTATTTTAATGCCAGAAAAACCAGTTGAGGCTGCACCCCAAACAGAAGCACCCAGAATTACTATACCTACTAAGGATATAGAAGCAACTGTTGGTGAGACCATCAAGTTCTTCTGCAAAGCCACAGGTGTTCCAAAACCAGATTTTGTGTGGCTGAAGGATGACCAGGAAATAAGTCCCACCAATAGCGAATTCATCATTGAATACACTGAGAACGTTGAAACAACATTAACTATTCCAAATGTTCAGCCAGAGCATGATGCCACCTACACTTGTAAGGCTGTCAACCCAGCAGGATCAGATAGTTGCAAGGCAGAGCTGTTTGTCAAAGGTAGGAATGGTCAAAAACCTTTCACACCCATGACTCAAAAGTTTTATTTTTCTCATATTTTTAATGCAATAAAGTTCAATTAAAGAAATACTGTTGTATATTCTACAGAGTTTCTGCTTTATTTTTTCCAGAATTTATTGAGGAAAAAGGATTCCCACCAGAATTTATCAAAGCTCCACATCAGGTTGTTGCCAGAGAACATGACTGTGCAAAGTTCCTTGTCAGAGTGGTGGGAATGCCTGTACCTACAGGTATATTTGATGAAAGCACTCAGTTGAAATCTTTGGTACTGAACATCAGAAAATAGAATGTTAAATAGACAAGAAAAGGGATATAATCCTTTTTGTTAGCCTTTTAATTTCCATTAGCTTGAACTGTAATGCATGTGTTTATGTTTACATCTGTGGTTTATGCTGGCATTTATTCACTTCTTTTTTAAGTTATCTGGAAGCATGAGTCTCAGACTCTGGAGGACAAAGAGCTGTACCACTTTGAGCAGTATGAGGACACTTACTGCTTTGAGATCAAAGATGTTGAAAAAGAAGATGCTGGGCCATACATATGTGTAGCTACAAACTCTGAAGGAGAAGCCACCTGTGAAATTTCACTTATTGTAAAAGGTGATTATGAAGGAATATGATTCATTTTCACAAACTGGAATGTGCCATACATGTTGAAAGAGTAGAAGATAGAGGAGTCAACCAAACATTAAATGGAAAATGAAAACAGTCTTGGTCCATATATTTAAGATTCTGTGTGGTAGTGGAAGCTTTAAATACCTTCTGTCTGCATGATCTTTGCAGAAATACCAAGAGAAGAGCGTTTGTCAGAGTCACCACTTGTCTTAAAAACACAGGAAGAAACACGATCACCTCAGTTTGTTGAGGTCTTCCAAGACACAGTAAGTTCATTACAAAGATATTTATACACATGCTCATTTCCAGTTTCATTTCCCATACTTACTACAATGGCTGTAATGATCATTTTCTGACCAAAGCACGAGTTAATGCACTAAAGAGTTATGTGCTTACGGAAAAACTCTGAGTTAGATTTGTAGTTTTATAAGTTTAAAACATCAGAACCAAAAATAATAAAGACAAAGTCATAATATTGTCACTTTGGAAAACTTTCAGTCTGTAATGGAGGAGAATGCGCTGCAGCTGACTTGCAGAGTGACTGGGTTACCGCGACCAGAAGTCACCTGGCTTGTGTAAGTGAACAAACTTTAAATCAGAGGACAGATTTGCTTTCATATTCTAAAATTTAAATTTCAACATGGTTTGACTGAATTGTTAAAAACACCACAGTGCATTTCATAGCCATAAAACAATTCAAAAACACCTGTCAACAGAAATTTAAAGAGAAGTAGAGTGGAAAAGAACTGCAAGACAATTACAACCTAGGAGAGCAGAAAAAAATATGGTGTTAGTTCAGTTAGTCTTACCTTGTCACTGGGTTTGAACTATTAACATGAAACAGAATTTAAAATGTTGGCATGTGTATGCATACATGTTTATGCATGTGTGTTTTAGGTATAATATAAAAAGATTATATATGTTTTTAAAATTAAGTACAAGTGAAAAAATCACCTGTTTTTCAAAAGAGTGAATAAAATGTATATCTACATTTTTTATTTTAAAAAAAATTTCAATAAAACAGAAATGGCCATGAACTGGTGGTTACTCCCAATGTCAAGACTTGGTATGATGATGAGACTGTGAAGCTCAAGATCAGTTCAACAAAGATGGACCAGGAGGGCACATACACATGTATAGCTACAAATCCTGCTGGTTCTGCTGAATGTTCAGCTTTTGTAACTGTGGAAGGTGAGAAGCATTTTGTGTAGATGTCACACTGATGTTTCTTAGTGTCATTTATTTCTCTGCATTATTTATGCTGTCTCAAGTTAATTCTCATGAATTGAAATAGCAGTTATTATGCAAACTTTGTAACTGATGATTAGGGACAGGAAATATGCTTTGTGCAAGCAATTTAACATTTGTGTGTGTAGATTACAGCACATAAACCTTTTCCATTTAAATCCTTTCCTTCTATTTTGGTTTTTGCATTTAAAGTTTTCTTTTGTGACAGGAAAATCAGAAGCACCAACATTCACTCGCCATTTGACAGACAGGGAGTGTCGTGAAGGACGACCTGTGAAATTTGAATGTGCAGTCAAGGGGCTACCCAAACCACAAGTCTCCTGGTGAGTATGTCATGTGAACACCCCTTCACAGTCAGCTTTTGTTCAATTCCATTGAAATATTTTCTAATGTAATCTCCTTTCTTAAAATCTGACTTTATCTGTACCTTTTTTTAAAGGTTCTTGAATGAACAGCCAGTGGAGTCTGGACTCCGGTTCCATATTGATGAGCGTCCAAGTTTTGCAGATATAGTTCACAGTCTTAGCCTTGAAAGCACAGAAGTTGAAGATGCAGGGTTTGTCAAGGCTGTGGCAACTAACAAAGCTGGTGAAGCCACAACTGAGGCAAAACTTCTCATTGAAGGTGAGCACTTCATTATACAAAGCTCTTATGTATTATGCATGTATCAATTAAAAATTTACTCTTCTGTCATAATTATTCCCTCAACAGAGATAGAAAGTGGCATGTTACTTTTAAGTCTTATTGATGTTCATGCCAATTTAATAGTTCCTTAAATATAAAATTTGTTCAGAAAAGAAAGAAAGTCCCAAATTCCTCAAGAAACTGGATAATCTGGAAGTTTTGGAGACAGAGACAGTCAGACTAGAAGTGGTTGTCAGTGGAAAACCAAAGCCACAAGTAACATGGTAAGTAGTTCAAGGGACCATTCTAGTCTAATCTCCTTCAGCAGTCATGCACAGTATTAATAGCAACTGACTGCTGATTTGCATCTGTCACACCTTTGTTTATGTGTGAGAATCATATTATTTTTATTGCTGGAATGATATATGCAGTCTTTGCAGAAAGTGTTCTACTTCTTTTTATTCAAATTTTGCTTTGTTGGCCACTGGTTTTAAATTAGTGCTTATTTGTATAACTGTCATTTTGAGAGGGTACAATATGACAGTTTTGGACATTTCTTAAAGGCTAAAGGGAGATAAAGAGCTGAAAGAGAGTGAAGATGTGCATTTTGAGGTTTCTGGAGAAACTTACACGCTGGTCCTGGATCGCTGTACTATGGACTCAGCAGGTCTCTTTACAGCTCGTGCACAAAACCCAGCTGGACAGCTTTCATGTAATGGCCGCCTGAAAGTGATCCGTATGTATCATTGTTTGGTTATTAAGCATGCATTATTTTTCAAAAATAATATAGTATCGTAATTTGCATTGCTCTTTCGTACCTTTGTGTGCATGTGTGAGAGAGAGAGAGTGGGATGTAGTGTGGGCTAATGAGTGTTTGTGAAAATTAATAGCGAGGAAATATAGCAGATATTATAGTTGATCTAATTTTCTTTCTTGACAGCTGTTAAAAAGCCAACCTTCCAACGCAAGCTGTCAGACACCCTTGTTCCTGAAGGTGGTGTGGCCAAATTTCAGTGTCAGGTGTCTGGGGTGCCAATGCCAGAAATAACTTGGTGAGTAGATCTATATGGGTTTCTATGTATCTACAAATTCGTTCTTTATTGTCTCAAGCACTGTGAATGCTTGATGTTAGTATTAGTCTTTATATCATCATCATCATCCTTACTCTTATTTTGATAATTCATTATACATTTTATTCTTCAGGCTTTTGAATGATGAAGAGCTTCAGCCAGGTGAAAATATCAGATGTGAGATAAACCCCAAGGATGGAACATGCACCTTACTCATTACTGGTGCCACACCGACCATGCAAGGTGAAATTAAGGCTGTTGCCAAGAATAATGGAGGAGAAGTCCTTTGTTCAGCCAAGCTTGATGTCCGTGGACGTGCACCAACATTTGTGGAAGCTCCACTAAAATGCACAGTTCTGGAAGGCATGTAGATTCTTTGATAATGATCCTTGTTATTTGCATAGTGCATACGCCCTTACAAATGCACTGGATGTGTGTATGAATCGATACAAACCATCTTTCTATGTATGAACTGTGGCAGCTGCCTAGAAATCAAGTGATCCATAGTTCTTCGAATAATAAAATGCATATAATAGTGAGCAATAACAAAATTTAATTCATTCTCCTGTAGGACACACAGCTGAGTTTCGCTGCATCATTGATGGAGTGCCTACACCTAAGGTGGAGTGGTCTAAAGGCAAATGGATGAAGTTACAGGATGGAGGACGAAACAGAGTATTTTTTGATGAGAGTACTGGTGAACATGTCCTGCAGATGGAGGGCATTAAGCCCAAAGATGCTGGTACATACACTGTAACGGCTACCAATGAGCATGGCACAGAGCAGGCACCAGCCACACTAATGGTTACTGACAAGCTTGAAGAAGTTGTTGATTGGAAAGCTCAGTTGAAGCACAGGTAGGATAGCAACCTGTGATGTCAAAATCACAACAAAATTTAGAATATATATAATGGGAATTCATTTTCCTCTTGAAAGTGAGCACTGGATTAATTTAATTTCCTGCTGCATTGCTAAACAAAGATTGTTTTGATGTTAATAAAACTTTATACTTTCTTCAGATATTTTAAAGCAGCATCATTTATGTCAGAAGACTGTGTTTCTGTTTTAATGAGGAGCCAGTGAAAAGTCTTTAAGCATAGTACACTCTATCTTCTTCCTGGCCACCAGTTCGGCATTACTGGGTTTTTTTGGGGTTTTTTTTTGTAGATTGGAGCTTTTGAAAATCTAATGCGTAAATATTTCTACAAGATAGCTATAAAAATGTTTGATTTTTTTTCCATTGACCCCCTTACTTATTATAAATATAGAACCAAACATTTTCAAGGGCAATGTCTTTTCAGAGTGGTTTTAGTGTTTACATTTATTTTTAAATGTGGACTTCACAGCTTAGCACACTGCCATATCAGTAGTAACAATCTTTTGCAAAACTTGTTTAACAGGGAGATCCAGCGAGAGGCTAAAGAAGAGGAAACAGCTTGGAATATTAAATTAAAGCATGTGGAAGTTGAGGAGCAGAAGTCTCCCTCACCCGAAGTGACACCTAAACCTCCTTCTCCTGAGATTGAGCGTCTGGAATACCATCCTGCACCAAAGCGAGAACGCCCAGAGGTAAGCAGTGGCACAAACTGTCTCCCCTTTCTATGTAAATGTATATTGTACTTATCTACTACTTCCCATATGGATATATTTATGAATGATTTTTTTGGTACTTGCTTATAATGTCTGCTACATTTCAGTGTAAAGATGTACCTGTGTCCTCATAAAATCTTATGAATAGCCTTGTAACTGTTGTAGGTATTATGCAGTAACACCAATGGCATTATTTACAGTGCTTTGTATTAACATTAGTTTTTCTTTATTGTGACTGAATTTTGTTGCAGCTTGAGTCTGAGCCAGAACCACATGAGTTTGAAATAAAGCCAAGGGAACATGAAGAGCTTGAAGAATATCTGCGACCCAAACCGGTGCCACCCCAAGCTCTTACAGCAGAAGAAGAACAGAAGACAGGCTACGTGCGAGCTGTTAAAACTCGAGAAGAAGAAGAGCTTGAAGAGAAAGTTCTTGTTATACCCAAAGCTAAGGTGAGGTTGAACTTTAGGACTCCATTTGCCATCACTCTCATCAGTAGTGTTAATTGGTTTTTTTCCTACTGCAAATAGAAGGTAAATTCTGTTGTGATTTCTGTTCTTTATTGGGTATGTTGAGATTTATTTCACAAGGTGTTCAGATCTTAGTCAGTAGGTGTTGGTATATTTAGGAATTCTGTAGACATGGTTTGAAACAGTGATGTGCTCTACATGTTAGTATGTTAACTTTCATTTTAAAGTGTTCCTACATTGCAGATGTAATGTTCTGTTTTGATCGGGCAAAAATGATTCATTTTTTAATGTTTGCATTGTCTTAATCAGTGGCAGTGGATTGTTCCCCTTGAAGATCTGAGTGTGAAGGAGCGTGAAGCAGCTAAGTTTGATTGTGAGCTATCCATTCCCAATGTCAAAGTAGTATGGCGGGTGGGTGAGCAGGAAATTGAACCCAGCCCAAAGTACGCCATCACAGAAGATGGCAAGACACACACACTACTTATCAGCAAGTGTCGGCCTAAAGATTCTGGTCCAGTGTCTTGTGCCTATGGTGACATTGTCACAGAAGCCAATCTAACTGTTGAAGGTGAGATTTGCACCCACCTTCCCTGAAAATACTTCTACAGTATCTTTTAGAAATATAGGATAATAAGGCATGTTTCCAATTTACAATGTTGAATTAAATGTTTGAAATTATGAAACATCCATGTTTGATTATTATTTTTTGTTGTTGGTTCAGAGGTCCCAGCAGATTTCACCATGAAACTTAAAGACACACAGGCCCAAGAGAGTACCAGTGCAACATTTGTCTGCCTAACCAATGACGATGAGTTGCCAGTGCAGTGGCTTGTAAATGACAAGCCTGTGACACCATCTGAAAAATACAAGATTCAATCAGATGGCTTTCAACACACATTTACCATCTCTGATCTCTCTCCTGATGATAACTGTGAGGTCACAGTTGTCATTGGTGATAACAGTTCTAGTGCTAAGCTTACTGTTGAAGGTAGGTTATTGTTCTGTCAACATGATGTTGCAAAATTATATGGGCATTTACGACAGTAAATCTGCTTAGCATTTTTGTACACGACAAAAAATTATTTAAAGGAAAGAAGGAGGAAAAGTGAAAATAGATTATTCAAACATGGTACATGCTGTTTGTTGTAATATAGGAAATAAGAACAAAGCTAGAGGTAAAATTCATATATTAAAATAGCTGAATCATTAATAATAATAACATTTCTACAGTACATTTCCCTCCTGGCAGCAAGTGTGTTTTGAAGTAAACAGTTGATTAACAATATCTCTAGTACACATATAAATATATGCATATGCAAGAAGGTGCCTACATAAAAAAAAACCCACACGTGCACATAGGTGGAAAGTATGAGAAGAGAGGAGAGAAAGCTATCAGATACTTAAAATATTCCTAGGAAAAAAACCATACTTGAAATAATGAGAAGTAGTACATGTGCAAAGTGTGGCAAAGCAATCCAGGCACTGGGACCAGAGAAAGAAAAAGATCAGCACTCAAACCTATTTTGTCTGACATGTGGCACAAGCAGAGACTGACTGGTCTGATAAGATATTAATAACTCAATAATATAGTTAAGGGTCAGGAGCATGAAAGTGCCTCCTTTTCATGAGTTGTGTACCACATACATGCTGTACATAATCACATCATTTCTTTAAATAATCATGTTATTGTATTGTAACTTTCCTCACAGAAATCAGTGTTGACTTCTCAGTGCCACTGAAGGACGTTACTGTCACAGAGGGCAACACAGCAGAATTTCAGTGTACCCTCACTATGCCTGTGGACAAGAGTAAAGTCCACTGGTTTGTTAACAACAAAGAGATTCAGGAAGATGAGAAGTATGAGTTTATTTCTGATGGAACAATACAGAAACTGATCATTAAAGATTCAACACCAGCAGATGCAGGAGTAGTGACCATTAAAATTGGTGAGAAAGAATCGTCAGCTAGCTTCACTGTAGAAGAGATTGCTGTTGACTTCAGCATTCCACTCAAGGATCAGACAGTCTACGAGAAATCAATTGTAGAGTTCACATGTGAACTGACCAGAGAGGTTGACGGTGTGTTGTGGTTCCTTGATGAGGAAGAGCTTAAGCCCAGTGACACTGTTGAAATCATAAAAGATGGTCCCCATCATAAGCTTATTATCCATGATGTCACTCTTGAAGATGCTGGTGAGGTAAAAGTTAAGGTTGGAGACCTGACATCATCAGCAGTCCTCACTGTCCAGGAGCTGCCTGTGGAGTTTGTTGTCCCTCTCAATGATGTGAGCGTGATGGAAACGGAGACAGCAGAATTTGTCTGTGAGTTGTCAAAGGATATAGAGAAGGTGCAGTGGTTCTTAGATGATGTTGAGTTGAATGAGAGTGACCGCATAGAGTTTGTAAAAGAGGGTCTCAGGCACAAGCTGCTTGTCCGCAACTCTTCTATTGATGATGAGGGCCTCATTACAGTACAGGCAGGAGACAAAAAATCTACGGCATCCCTGTTCATCAGAGGTATCTTACTCTTTTTATTCCTCTTTGATTATACTATACAGCCTGAATTCCTGCTTTCCTAGACCACAGTACTGTTGATAGCATTAGTAGGTATAGACTGGGTGCTCAATATTTTGCAAAATGCTCTTAAATTTATAAGGAACATTATTTTTTCTATTAGAAAGTTATCATTTTAAGTACATGGTTGATTTGTTTTAAAATCACAGATCTTCCTCCTGAGTTTATTAGACCACTTCAGAACCAGGAAGTAAATGAGGGTGACAGTGTCATATTTGAGTGTGAACTGAACATGGACAATACGACAGCCAAATGGTTCCATGATGGTCATGAAATCAGTGATGATAGGCACTATAAAATTGTCCGTGAAGGGAGAGTTCATCGACTTATCATCACAGACGCCATCTTACCTGATGCTGGAGACATTACTGCCAAAGTGGAGGACAAATCTACGACTTCCACTCTAACAGTGCATGGTGAGTTTGCTAGATGTGATTATACATGCTAAATTGTAATTTGATAGGAAGAAAGCAACTTTAAAAGCAGTGAACATTGAGTGATTTATCCTGTGGCATGAGGAAGATGGAGCTACCCCTCTACTTCTGCCATCTTTGTTGCCTGATAATCAGATACATATCAGCTGGGCAACCAGGTTCAGGTGAGCCTCAGACCAGCAAAGTTGAGCCAGCTACTCACTTGACTACTGTGTGTTACCAGTTTGTATGATTTATGTTGTTTTCTTGTGTTTCCTGAATGGTTCCAAGCTTGATTAAAGAAGAGTGTGCATTGCAGTTGGTGGGTAAGAAAACAAGTTCTGCTCACAAATGTCTGACTCTTAGTAACTGAACATGGGTGATAAGCTTTGCAAAAGTGTTCGAATACTGGAATTGGGGTTGAGGGTTGGAATTACAACCTGTTTGTTGTATATGATCTGCATGATGGCTGCAAAGTG
The DNA here is from genome assembly GCA_004794325.1 of Pomacea maculata. NCBI lineage: Eukaryota > Metazoa > Mollusca > Gastropoda > Architaenioglossa > Ampullariidae > Pomacea > Pomacea maculata. Next base: position 26,074 of record SRHC01000819.1, on the reverse strand, counting down.
CCATTTGTCCAAGAGATGTAACAGAACAAGATAGGGTTAGGGTTAGGGTTAGGTTTAGAACACATAGTTAAGTCGCTGAAGTTATTTGCTGATAGAGCTGCTAATTAAGAGAAATAAAGAGGAATGTCTGCTCCACTTTCAGAAGTTCCTGTCGAGTTCATGGCAGAACTCAAGGAAATCCACACAGAAGAGCACAAGATTGCCTATTTCCAATGTGAGGTCAACAAAGATGATGTCACTGTCACGTGGATGAAGGACAATGAAGTCATTACTCCCAGCAACAAGCACATTATGGAACATGATGAGCGTATTCACACGCTTGTTATCAAAGATGTAGATTCCAATGATGTTGCTGAGTATGCAGTAGTTGTAGGGGACAGAAAGAGTTCAGCCCGCCTCCATCTAGATGGTGAGTACTTTTATATATGATGCACTGTCAGCACATTGCTTTTTCATAAAGACTGAGAGCAGTTCAACTTGGTAGCAGCAAATTTTGGGGGGAAAATGGAATATTGTGAATTAGCATAATTGAGTGACATTTCAAATGCTTCATAGACCTAGGGAAATTATACTTCAATGTTTTGTAAAATAGTTGTGTTTTTTTTAGAAGAAACTCTGCATAGTATCTTTTAGCAAACATCAGATATTTCTTCAAGCAATGAAAACTGCTCTTGAATGTGGAAGCATTATAAACTTTATTATGCAGAGCTTTCAAAGTATGTAAAGGCATTAATTTTATATTTTTATACGCTGAATGGTTCAAAACTCACTGCTTTGCTGTTAAGGCGGGTCCTGCACAATTGTGTTTAATTGCCCAGACTGTGCATGGAGCATGCATAATGTTTTATTTATATGTTGTTTGTCAATGCCTGAGGAGCTTTCTGAATTTGTTCTTGTCTTTGTGAAGTGCTTGACTGCACATCTGTTTCTGTTGCCTTGAGCTATATAAGGCAGAACTGTGATAGTGACTGACCTAGTCGTGTTATTGGATTGATAATATTCAGTTGTTTTTGGTTTGCTATATTTGTGTTTGACTTGTTTTGTAAAGTTGTTTTTTTTTATGTTGGATGATTTTATAGATTGTTATTGCTTTTACTGCATGTTCTCTCTTGTTAGATAGTTATGTGTGTGGGCACAATGACTTGTTTAAAATGGTTATCTTTTTGCATCAGATTGCATGTGTGTCATAAAGCTTATGCTATAAGAAAAACACATCCTTCTTGAAAAGTAGACCTTCAGAATTTCCACACCACAAACTTTACAACCAGGTGAAAAAGTTGTTCCTGCTCATTTTGACTCAAGCAGTAGGTTGTGAGAATGTTGCAGCATTACAACACTAAAAATTGTAACTCATTTGATCGGTCCGTCCATCCATCTATGAATTTACTTATCCATTAAAATTTTAAAGCTATTCTGTGATATGTTGCCAAATGTAGATGACATACTGAATTTAAAAATAAAAAGTACAGAAGAAATTGTTGATCCTGTTACTCATTTTCTGTTGTTGTTCGCTTGCTTTCATTCATAAGCTTTCTGCAAAAAATAATTATTTATTTGGAAGCATCAAATATTTCACTGAGGGTCAGAAAGAGAGTTGACACGCAGAAGAACTGAGTTTTTTTATGAAGTGGTGGCAATGGGCTTTTAAAAAATGCCTTGGTTCATGTCAGATGTTGCACTGTAGTTCTGTTTTTATTTATTTTTAACCTTATGTTTGTTCCTGGTGGCTGTGTTTATTTTTATGTTGAAACCACAAAGCTAACAAGTGTAAGTGTGCTTCACATTTGGGAATTTGCCTGTGTTAGCTTTTATTAAGTAAATCACACCACCTAGTAGAGTTTTCAAGAGCAGTTGGAAAAGTAGGCAATGCATCTTGCTAACACACTTGTCCTTCATGCAGTAGCTTAGTGACACTCTCCTTTTAGCCCTTTTTCCATTTTTCTTGTAATTTATTAGTGTGTGTGGCATAATTTTACATTTCATAGACCTTATTATCCATGCAAAGATTTTACAAGATAAGAGGCTATCCATAAACATACTACCCAAAAAAATATAACAAAGATTTGCAGTTATTGTTGAATAAAGCTACATCAGTTGATAAGTTAACTGCATTTTCTTAAATTATTTCTGTAAATCCTGAATTTGCTGGCATTTAGTTCCTTGGCAGTAATCAACAGGAGGTTAATGTGTAATGTGATGTGCACAAAAGAACAAAAAATATCTTAAACTACAGAACTTAATAAGAGTATATGCGTCTTAAAAACTATACTGATGTGGATTGACACCATTTTAAAATGCATGTTTGTATAAACATAAACTTTCTTTTGAAATATGTCAAATGAATATGAAAATTTAGGAAGGTGCTTTTTATTAGGTCATGGTGTTCCATGTGGATGCCATTTATTTATTGTAAAGTTTCCATGAAATAAACGTAAGACTAGATCTTGACACTGAATTTAACAGACTAAGTCATAAATAGGACTTGATATTAAAATAATCCAAAGTAGATAACTAATCCAGTTGGATGCAATTATAAAATGAAACTTAATATGTATACTCTATACTCGAGTTTCAGTCAACCATTGAAATTCATTTGTGATGTTTTCACAAATATAAATTAAAGCATGTTCCCCATGAATGGCAATGATTGCCTTGCAGAGCTTCCCCTCAATCTCAGTCTCAGCGTGAAGCGATTTACAGTGGACTCGGAGTCCCTTGCTGTGTTCATATGTAATGTTTCCAAAGTTGACTTGCGTGTTTCGTGGTACCGAGGCGACAGAAAGCTACACCCTAGCTTCAAATATGACATTCTCAATGAAGGCTGCATGCATAAGCTTGTTGTGCATAGATTGAACATTGAGGATTATGATGACTACATCGTGGTCATTGGCAGTCGCCGTTTGACTGGAATCACACTGAAGGAAGGTTGGTCATATCCTTTGCATGTCCTTTTTTAAAATTGTATTAACCCAAGCATATTTTGGAATGCACAGTCTTGCATATTGCATGCATGATCTTGTTTTTAATGGCATTATCTGCTATATAATTAAGATGCTGTTGGTTTATGGATTTTTTTCAGATATTTTAACTGAGAAAAAATTCATATGGTCTTTTTCAGTAGATTATTAGAAGCATTTCTGTTACAGAAGCACCACTGGAATTCACTATTCCATTGTCAGAACAAACCTGCAAAGAAGGAGAAACAGTCACCTTTTTGTGTGAAGTCACTGAAACCAATGTTCCTGCCAAGTGGTTCAAGAATGGAATGGAACTTCAGCCATCAGAGACCATATCCATGGAGATGGACGGCAAAGTGCATCGTCTTGTGCTGCGTGACACCCATATGGAGGATACTGCTGAATACACAGTTATCATCAAAGACAAAGATAGCAGTGCCAAGCTCACTGTGGAAGGTCAGTTTCTTTTGATGATCATCTGTTTAAAGTTACGGATAAACTTTATAAAGGAAGAAAAAAAAAAGATTTTTGTTACAGTGAAGACCTCATAATTCATGCTGGTTACATTCCAAGGTTCTTCCCTCCTCATGTTTGTGAGACTTGATGAAATAGAGAAAACATTATTTGCTAAGAGAAGCCATCAAAACATTTGTATAGCATGCAAAAGAAAAAATGGTAAAACTGATCATCCAATGAATCTTTCAGAAATTGCTGCTGACTTCACATTGAAGCTTATTGACACTGAAGCACAGGAGAAAGACACAGTGTCCTTGTCTTGTGAGGTCAGCAAACCAGATGTCATGGTCGACTGGCTTCTTAATCAGGAGATTCTTAAACCTAGCGACAAATACAATGTGGAGCAGGATGGGACAACACACACGCTTACCATCCAGGAAGTTTCACCTGATGATTCTGGCACATACACTGCTCGCTGTGGTGGCAATGAAACCTCTGCATCACTGACAATCAAAGGTAGAATTTATTAGCATTTATTTGAAAAAAAAGCAGTAAGTCTGTATTTGTTTCTTTTTTAGAAATAAAGTGAAATGCAACCCTGTACCACCACCTTGGTTTCATACAAGCCCTTTTGAGAACAGAGTGCCATTCATGACATGGCTTAACGCAAAATGACACGATAATATAATACCACTGACCCATGACATTGTATTGCAGAAACTCCACTGGAAATCATCGTTCCTCTGAAAAAGACAGAGTGTACAGAAGGGGATTCCGTCACCTTGACATGTGAGGTTAACTTGCCAGACAAACCAGCACGTTGGTTCAAGGATAAAATAGAAATCTTTCCAACAGAAGAGTGCCAGCTCAAAGTGGAGGGAACAGTACATACTCTGACCATACCAAGGGCCACTCTTGAGGATGAGGCAGAATACACCATCTGTATTGGTGATAAGACCTCCACAGCACTTTTGCTTGTGGAAGGTAAGTCTTCTTTCCTTTATCATTTTATAATGCTGCATAAACAGTTTGATGCAAACTAAACATTATGCTTGTACCCTAATGCAGATCTACCTAGTAACAAATGTGTACATGTATCTGTACTTTGCTATCTTCTTTATATTTCTCAACCATATAAAATTAGAAGTTAATAATAAAAAAATAAAATAATAAAAAAAATAAGTATTCCTGCTGTTGAATTGTATATAAATGTGAAGGCACCTTTCTTGCCATTTTGTTTTTCCAGAAAGTCCTGTTCACATTACACGGCCACTGTGCGACACTGAGTGCCTTGAGGGAGAGACTGTGAGCTTTGTTTGTGAGGTGTCGAAACCTGGTGTACCTGCTATGTGGCTGAAGGATGGTGTACCCATCACAGAAGATGATGGCTTTGAGTTTATCACAGATGGCTGTACACACATACTCAAAATACCTGAGGCCACACCTGACCATGATGCTGTTTACACCATCAAGATCAATGGCAGCAAGTCCATTGCCAAGCTTTTTGTTGAAGGTAGGTTGTAGACAGGATCTCATCTTCTCTGTTTACTATGCCTGTAGTGTATATATGTCTGGTTTTACTTGCTGGAATGTTTTACAAGTCAGTAAGAACTGAAATTTGATTCCTGTCTTCAGAGGAGACCCCTGACTTCAGAGCCAGGCTGAAAGATGTATCAGGGCGTGAAGGTGACGACGTTGAACTAGAGTGCCTGCTGACCAAAGCAAACATCCCAGTTCGCTGGCTGAAAAACCGCAAACCTCTTACTCCATCAGATCGCATCAAGATTGTGTGTGATCGCTACCGCCACATGCTGCGCATAATGGAAACAATTCCAGAAGATGAGGGTGAATACACAGTTATCTTGGGTGATGACAAAGAATCTTCAGCCACCCTCACAATCTATGGTAAGTACAAAGTCTTAATTTTTGTATTGCTCCCATAAATAAAGTTATAATGTTCTGTTACATTTGCTTGTTCAGAGAGTGCATTTTGAAATCACCTGCAGTTGAGACATACAATAAAACACAAGATTTTGTTTTAAACAAGGTGGATAAAATGTTTGTCATTATGTAGTTATGTTTGTTATTTTTATGTATGATTACCATCTTTTTTATTATTTCTTGCAACAGAAATACCTACCCAGTTCACAAAAGATCTGCGGGACCAGGAGGTACTTGAACAGGAGACTATTGAACTTGAATGTGAGCTCTCTAAAAAAGGAAAACCTGTCAAGTGGCTGAAGGATGGAGTGGAAATAATTCCTGGTGGCCGAATTGAGATTGTATATGACAGATTCCTGCATCAGCTGATTATTGAAGATGCCACTTTGGAAGATATGGGGCGCTATTCTTGTGTTTGTGGTGATGTGTCCACATCTGCTAATGTGAAAGTTGAAGGTGAGGACTGAGAATACCCAGAAGAGGGTAATAAACATAATGGATTACGTTAAGATTAATTTTAAAAAACCCAAACAAATCAAGACAGATAAAGTTGGAAAGAAATCATTTTCTTTCTGGTGTCATTTGTTCTTGCATACAGGATTCTTTTGTCCCAACTGAGTTATTGTAGACACCTTTATTTGTTTATCAATGCATTTTCAATGCAAGTTTAATATATGCTTTATTTTGACTTGCTCAGATATTTTTGTTTCATTTGGTAATGCACAAATTTATCTATTAAATGTTCTTAATATTATCTTACAGAGCTTCCTGTGGAAATTCTGAAACCCCTCCATGATGTGACCGCTACAGAAGGCCAGCCCATTACACTTGAGTGTGAAGTTTCCAAACCCAACGTGCCTGCTCGTTGGCTTAAAGATGGGAAAGTTCTTGAGCCATCAGAGCGGTATCACCTTGTTGTGGACGGTACCATACACAAACTGGAGATTCCTGCATCTGAACTTGATGATGAAGCTGATTACACTATTGAAGTGAGAGACAAGAGCAGCAAAGCCATGGTGCTGGTTGAAGGTAAACCATTGGTTTGGATAAGTTTGTAATTGTAATACTTGTAAGTAGGACTGTCATAACTCGTGCTTCCTTTGTCAATATCTGTCACATGCTAATGTATACCCATTAGTAACTAAACATTGCTACATATACAAACTGCCTTGTGTCTTATTTTTCCAGTCTTACAGTATCCTCTTGTTTTTCAGTTTTGTTCCTTTAATATTTTTATGCATCATCTTAATTTGTAATCTTAAAGTTTTCTGTCACCTTCTTCTCCTACTGTTGTTGCATGCATAATGAGCAAGCAATGTTTTCCTGTTTAGTCATAGGTGCCATGCCACTTTTTATTTCCTTTGTCAATTAACCCATGATAGTTGAGGCATAGTTGTCCCTAGTATCCTAAACCTTCCTAAGTGCCATGCTTCTTCCTTCTCAGAAATTGCTTTGGAGATCCTCAGCCCTCTGTCTGATCAGAAGGTGGAAGAAAAGCAGCCATTCACATTCACATGTCGAGTGTCAAAGCCTAATGCTAAGGCTCGATGGCTCAAGGATGGCCAAGAAATTACACCAGCAGATGATGTTGAGATTTCTCATGATGGACAGATTCACACTCTCACAAAGAAAGATGCTAGTCTAGATGACAAAGGAAAATATACTGTTGTGATTGAAAATAAATCTAGCTCAGCAATGCTCAGTGTTACAGGTACACTTTAGAATTCTGTTTTTATGGAAGTCCTTTATTTATTTTGTAAAACAAAAATAGAAACATCTGAATAAGCTATCATTACCTTATTGATTGATCTACTGATGAGAGAAAAGTGAAGGAAAACAAGTAAGAGGGGTTACTATAGGATATTCTCTATGTAAAATTGCATTCAGAAAACAATAAGAAAAAACGACATCTATGAAAGTCACAGGCAAATTCATTCACTTTAAGTGAACTTATTTTAGATTTGTTTCTAATTACCAGAACTACCAACAACATTCGTGCGACCTCTTGCCAACATCACTGTAACTGAACACCAGAAACTTGCCCTGGAGTGTGAAGTCAGTCGCCCTGACAAACCAGCACAGTGGTTCAAAGATGATGTTCCTGTGACAGCTTCTGCTCGAATCCGTCTGACGTCTGAAGGTGGAGTGCATCGTCTAGAGACTGACTCTGCAGAGTTAGACGATGAAGCTGTATACAGAGTAGTTGTCAATGGTGCAGAAAGTTCAGCTGAAGTCTTTATTGAAGGTCAGTTTAATTCTGTTGCTGTCATGCAATACGAGTATCTTTAATTTGTGATAAAAATAGACTGCTATATAACTTTATAATGGTACGTGTGCCTTAAGATGAGCTATTAAAAGCTTGTAACTATTTCAAAACGGTGAATTGAATCATGAAAACTTTCTTTAGTGTCCTATCCTTTTATAAATCATATCTGGAATGGAAGAAAATACCAAGACAAACATCTGTAGCTACTTGTGCCTTGTTCCCTATTACTTCTTAAGCAAGTGATAATTATTAGGATTTTGTTTAACCATTGGAACCTTATTTTTTTATATTAGCACCCTTTCTACATTACTTCCACTCTTTTTGTCCCCACTGCAGAACTACCTACCACCATTGTGCGCCCACTGGCCAACATCACTGTTACTGAACACCAGAAACTTGCCCTGGAGTGTGAAGTCAGTCGCCCTGACAAACCAGCACAGTGGTTCAAAGATGATGTTCCTGTGACAGCTTCTGCTCGAATCCGTCTGACGTCTGAAGATGGAGTGCATCGTCTAGAGATTGACTCTGCAGAGTTAGACGATGAAGCTGTGTACAGAGTAGTTGTCAATGGTGCAGAAAGTTCAGCTGAAGTCTTTATTGAAGGTCAGTTTAATTCTGTCGCTGTCACGCAATATCAGTATCTTTAATTTGTGATGTTGAATAGAATCATGAAAACTTTCTTTAGTGTCCTATCCTTTCATACATCATGTCTGGAATGGAAGAAAATACCAAGACAAACATCTCTAGCTACTTGTGCCTTGTTCCCTATTTTTTCTTAAGCAAGTGATAATTATTAGGATTTTTTAACCTATGAAACCTTATTTTTTTATATTAGCACCCTTTCTACATTACTTCCACTCTTTTTGTCCCCACTGCAGAACTACCTACCACCATTGTGCGCCCACTGGCCAACATCACTGTTACTGAAAACCAGAAACTTGCCCTGGAGTGCGAAGTCAGTCGCCCTGACAAACCAGCACAGTGGTTCAAAGATGATGTTCCTGTGACAGCTTCTGCTCGAATCCGTTTGACATCTGAAGGTGGAGTGCATCGTCTAGAGATTGACTCTGCAGAGTTAGACGATGAAGCTGTGTACAGAGTAGTTGTCAATGGTGCAGAAAGCTCTGCTGAAGTCTTTATTGAAGGTCAGTTTAATTCTGTTGCTGTCATATTTTGAGTAATTATCCATATATTTTTGTTATGAAAGAATATTTTAATTCAGGATAGGAAAGGTTTAAGCATTTGATAGCGGTGTAAATATTTTACGACAACAACAGAGGACTGTAGCAGTTTCAAAACATCATTTGAAGATGATTCCCTACCTCATTAGTCTGTCCTTCCACATTCGACTTCTCAAAGAGTTGAGGTTAAGCAATCAGAGGTCTGCCATTACTCATAAAATATTAATTAATAAGGATTTAATTTATTTTTAACTTAAAGAACTTGCAGTTCCTTTTTTTATGTTGCAGAGCTACCTACCACCATTGTGCGCCCACTGGCCAACATCACTGTAACTGAACACCAGAAACTTGCCCTGGAGTGCGAAGTCAGTCGCCCTGACAAACCAGCACAGTGGTTCAAAGATGATGTTCCTGTGACAGCTTCTGCTCAAATCCGTTTGACATCTGAAGGTGGTGTGCATCGTCTAGAGATTGACTCTGCAGAGTTAGACGATGAAGCTGTGTACAGAATAGTTGTCAATGGTGCAGAAAGCTCTGCTGAAGTCTTGGTGAAAGGTCAGTTACAATACTTCAAATGTGTATTTATTAAAATAGATGTTCCTGGTGTTGTCGTAGTACAAGCGTCTTTGCACCATGATTTGCTTACAATAGGCATACCACTGTAGCTTATTCAACTTTTTTTTTTTTTCTTTTAAACAGAACTACCGACTACATTTGTACGACCATTGGCCAACATCACTGTGATAGAACACCAAAAACTGGTCTTGGAATGTGAGGTTAGTCGCCCTGACAAGCCAGCGCAGTGGTTCAAAGATGATGTTCCTGTGACAGCTTCTGCTCGCATCCGCCTGACTTCTGAAGGTGGAGTGCACAGACTGATTATTGACTGCGTGGAGCTGGATGATGAGGCGGTTTACAAAGTTGTCATTGGTGGCAATGAAAGTACAGCTGAAGTCTTGGTAGAAGGTGAGGATTATGAAGTAAAAAATTATTTTTGTAATTATAATTGTTTGGTCATCGTTCATGTGACGTTATTGGTTCTTCTCTGTCAGATTACACATTTCTTTTGACCCAGTTCTGTTTCACATGGGTGTTTTTCTCATGCTGGCTTCAATGTACATTTAGTTTGAATAGTTTCTTTAAAACTGTTCTTTTGATTATCATTTGTAGCTTTTTAATTTAACTTTCTAAATTTTCTGTGTGGATGTTTTGAAGCTGACATCTAATTGCATGGAAAGAAGATTTTTGGCAAACTAATCAGTTTCTTACTGAGTTTTATGTTATGCAACTAACATAATCCTATATTTGGTCATGAATAATGATCTCTGCAGAAGAACCAGTGGAATTCACCAGGAAGCTTAGGGACATTGAAGTTACAGAAAAAGAAACAGCTGTCTTTAAATGTGAAATGAGCAAGCCTGATTTGGAAGCCATTTGGTTGCACAATGGCCAGTCAGTCTCAGTGGAAGATGGATTTGATATTAAGATAGAGAAAACTATCCATTCTCTGGTCCTAGAGGATGTATCAGTGGAAGATGCTGGCATCTACAGCATTAAAGTTGGAGACAAAATCAGTGAAGGAAGATTATCAGTGAAAGGTAAATTCAGCTGGCTGTTGCTCAGATAAAACATCTTCTAAATGGATTTTAAGGCATCTGCATTTCCCTGGTGAACTTTATGCATGTCTTGTGCTTACAGAAAAATAATGAGTAAACACTCTTGGTGCTACTTTTGTGAAATTTCTAATATTCCCCTGCGGATATTTTGAAATTATTTTGTTTGATCACCTTTTCCTTTGCAATTAACATTTGTAATTTTATAAGCTATTTTTATTGGACACTTTGTTACTAGTTAAAACAACTAACAGTGTTTCTCTTATTTTTGCTCATTTCATCTTAGTCTTTCTTTCTGTCTTTTTCTGATTCGTTTATTTTCAATCCTTACCAAAATGTATGTTTGTGTGTATGTGTGTGTGTGTCAATGCACACTCATTCAGATCTCTGTTGTATGTATTGCACGGTGTGGCATAACATTATTTTTATGTTAAAATATTTGTACCTTTAGAACTGCCTGTTGAGTTCACCAAGCCACTTAAAGATCTGGAAGTGATAGAAAAAATGCCTCTGGTCCTGAGCTGTGAAGTAAACAAACCAGACAGACCTGCAAAATGGCAACGCAATGGTCAGGATGTGACACCTACTGACCATATCCAGATCACTGCTGATGGCTGCACCCACACTCTTTCAATCTCTTCTGCTAATCTGGAGGATGAGGCTGTGTACAAATGCATTGTGGGTGACAAAAAGTCATCAGGACGAGTCACAGTAAAAGGTGGGATTTTATCAAATGACTATGTTTGAAGTTATCTTTGTCAATAACAGTTTTTGCATTTTGTTAAAAACTGTTTTCTTGGATTTTTTTTCCAAGTTTAATACTTTGTCTTTCCACCATTGCATGACACCATTTTACTGTTGTTTTTTGTGAACCAATTTGTTGCCTTGAAATGATTTTGTTTTTGCCCTACAGTGGTCAAAGCTTTCCCTATTCATGAGGCAGATACATTCTAATGTGTAAATAAATCACTGCCAGTGGGCATATTTAAAATGGATTTTAATAATAATAATGTTTAGTTACATAGCATCATATCACAGCACTATGGGCAAGCTCATAGCACACATGAAAATAATTTAATGGAATGTCAGGGTTGTTCTGAAGATGACATCCTGTTTTTAGACCAAGGTGTTGACAGGTCACAGTTTAGATCTACAGATCATAAAGTCATTGGTCAAAAGCAGAATAGATCAGTCCCTAATCAAGAACGTAGATAAATCATCACGAGATTGCTGGCATCCACATGATCATTAAACAAGGACCTCATTAGACACTTTTATTTTTCAGAAGAGCCACTGACCATACTGAAGCCACTGATCGATCAAACATTAATGGAGTACCAGCCTCTGGTGCTAGAATTTGTGGTGTCCAAGCCAAATCGTTCTGCCACATGGTACAAAGACGGATCTAAACTGACATCATCTGACCACCTGACTATCATTTCCGAAGATAAGAAGCATATACTCACCATTGACAGACTAGCAATGGATGATGAAGCTGAATATTCCATCAAGGTAGAAGATTTGACATCCAAGTGTACTGTCCTTGTTGAAGGTAAGCACAGCTATTCAAAGGTTTTAAAAAAAACCCCTACAATTTGGAACATATGAATTCAGTATTTATTTAAACAGTGACAAGTTGAAATAAGTAAACCGTGACAGAAACATGTTATAGACAATTGTTTAAATTTATACTGATGCAATCATATCAGTGGATTTTTATAAACTTCTTTACAGTTGGTTCATTCATCAAGGAAATTTTTTTTTCACTGTTAATGTACATGTATACACATGAAACAAGCATAAATTTCTTTTGATACTGTCACTACTTATTTCCTCATATTTCAATATTACTAAAAAATTGAAGTTTCAATTGATTTTTTTTTTCATTTAACTGCAGAAGAAGACCTGGAGTTTGTTCGCAAGCTTGAGGACATTGATGTAAAAGAAATTCCTGGCACAGCACTGTTTGAGTGCGAAGTAAACAAAGTCAGTACAGTGGCAGAGTGGTTCTTCAACAATCAGCCTTTGACGGCTAGTGACAAGTATGAGATGGAGAGCAAAGGCGTTATTCATCGCCTTAAGGTCAAGGATGTGGATGGCAGAGATGAAGGTGACTACAAAGTTGCTGTCAGAGGCAAAACATCTGAAGCTGGACTCTTCGTGGAAGGTGTGTATTTTGTCATCTGTTAATTCTTGCAGCAAAAATGTTTTCTTCATTCATGTTTAATTTTTACATTTCAAGAGGAGTCTAAAAAGTGAAAATGCATGTAAAATGTTTTATCATTTGGGTTTGGATTTATTTTATTCATTACACATGATCATTTTGATATTTGTTTGAAAACTAAAACTGTAATCATGATTACAGAAATCTTTGCATGCATAGATGTGGGGTTTCAGTTCTTCGAAAAATAATATACACTACCTAGCAATCTTCATTCTCACCTGTGTGCCTATGTTTAATTTCCATGTTTCAACAGTGCCACCCAAGATTTTCTTGGACAAGAAATACGATGAGACTATCTACCTGTATGCTGGTCAATCCACAGCCTTTGAGGTGCCCTTCACTGGTAATCCTCAGCCAATAGTTACTTGGACTTTTAATGAGGGTGATCTCCCTGATAAGATTCGCATGGAGACAGAAACTATATACAACATGACCACAATACGTATGAGCCATGTGAAGCGTACAGATACTGGAAGCTACACAGTAACGCTCAGCAATGACAATGGAAAAGCTGTTATTAGCATCAAACTGGTTGTACTTGGTAAGTTATTTGTTGGTCCAAAGTTTTTATAGCGTGTCTGATTGGATGTATGTTTTGCTGGTTTTAAGGACAAAGAATTACTATTAAGTACTTGCACATTGGAAGATGAAACTCATTTGCTCATTGGAGCTTTACTGCTCTGGCTTATAGGAAACACTAATGTCTGCAAAGCAATAATTCAGTTATGCTTGATCCATGTTGTCCAAGACTGTGTAATTTGCTGATATTCCTATAATTTAGCATTTTCATAACATGAACTATGAGTTTTCATTTTGCAGATAAGCCCTCTGCACCACAGAATGTCACTGTAACAGACATCACTGCTGAGACAGCTACTGTCACCTGGGAGACCCCAGAAGATGATGGTGGAAAACCTATCACACAGTATGTCATTGAGAAACGTGAGGCCAACAGGCAATCTTGGAAGAGGATTGGTGACACACCATCACTGCAGTTGCCTGTATCAGACCTAGTAGAGAATGCCCAGTACATCTTCCGTGTATTTGCACAGAATGATGTTGGTCTCAGTGAACCAACAGAGTCTGAAATTATCACAGCAAAGAATCCATTCAGTGAGTGTCCATGGGAAACATTTCCTTATTCTGATTATGTCTGATGAATTCAGTGATTTGTTTCTGTAATGTAGTTTGCTTGTTTGTTCAGTCCAATGTTGAAGGCAGATCAGCATGATACTAATAAGAGGAGAGTTGTATAGATAATCACTGATTCCATAAAACAGTTCAAGGCACTGTGAAAGTGTTGATATGGAGATATATCTGAAATCTGCTAGAAAATTGATACTGCAAAAAGATACACCTTGAAAACAATGGGTTAAAAATTAATTTAAATTCCTCAGCGGTACCTGATGCACCAGACGCACCTACTGTGACAGATGTCATGCACGACTCAGCTGTTGTGTCCTGGCAGCAGCCAGCTAATGATGGTGGGTCTCCAGTGACTGGATACACCATTGAGCGTCAATCATCTTACAGCCCTCGCTGGGTGATAGTGAACAAGACTCCTGTGCAAAACCTGAGCTTGAAGGTAGATGATCTAATAGAAGACAATGTCTACCAGTTCCGTGTCATTGCACATAATAAGGCTGGTCCCAGTGAGCCAAGCAAACCCTCTGACAGTATTGTGGCTAAAGACCCTTGGAGTAAGTATATAGCTAGATAGGTGTGTGATTTAATTTTTTTTATATTTGCCTGTTGCTTTTAAATCTCATTTTAAAAATATTTTGGTTCCTTTACTTTGACATCTAAGGATGGATGTAAATGATAAACTAGGGCAAGAAAGGAGTCAAACTATACTCTGGATGTTGTGGTGGTGGGGGGGGGGGATCACATAAAGGATTCATAAAATTTTACATTTAGTTTTATTATTTTCTAACATAATAAGAAGAGATTCTCTAACATAGATGCCTGTTCAAATGTAGATGTTCCTGGCAAGCCAGGCACACCAGATATCACTGGCACAGACCAGAGCTCTGTGGCTCTGAAGTGGACACCACCTGAAACAGATGGAGGCAGTCCTATCACAAACTATGTGGTTCAGTACCGACCTATTAGCGCTACACAGTGGATTCAAGCTAATGAAGCCTTCATTGTTCCTGATACAACTTTTAGTGTCACAGGCCTGAGGGAGAATGCTGAGTATGTGTTCCGTGTGGCAGCTGAGAATCGTGCAGGTGCTGGTGAACCATCATCTCCAACAAAACCTGTCAAGGTTGTCAAACCACTTGGTAAGATTTATTGTTTGTTTTCTTTCATTTATTTTTTTCGTTTGATGAAAGATATCTACCATATATGAATTAAAGTAGTGTGTCAAAATTTACTTATTGTTTTACTTGGCTGTGTGGTCTCTTGTATTTTATTATTATTTTATTATTGTATTATACAGACCCATTTTTCAAGTGACTTATCTAAAAATAGTGATTTTAAAAAAAGTTTTCAGTCTTTGTAAATGCACATTTTTTTAATGCAGTTGGCACGTCACCTATGCTGCTAGAACCACTGCAGGACACCACAGTTGTTGCACCTGGTGATGCCATTCTTGAATGTGACATAGATGTCGGAGAGCCTGAGGCAGAAATTAAATGGTTTGTTTTTCTTTTATTCATTTTTTGTATGTTTGCCATTTTGTGCATTTTCTTATATGACTGAATAGTTTCTTTCACCAACAGTTTGAAATAGATAAAGGTTTTTTTTTGTCATTTGTTGCACTTATTTTTTATTGGCCTTTACTGAGATGAAAAAAAAAATGTTATCTTTTGAAACTTTAACTTAAAGACTAATGAAATGATTTCAGGTTCCGTGGCAAGAAAGAAGTAAAGAAGAGCCCCAAGTATGAAATGAGCTACGAGGATGAAGTGGCATCTCTTGTAATTCATAAAACTGAGCCTGACGATGCAGACGTGTATCGCTGTGAGGCTTCCAATCCACTTGGGCGTGTTCAGACAGAAGGCCTGCTAACAGTGCACAGTGAGTACTTTTGTCTTCTTTTAAATTTATATATGAATTTAAATCAAATCGCAAAATGTGTCCTAGTTGGTCATTTATAACTAGTTTTTAGAAAAGTGTACGCTAAAAGAGAGTTAATATTTTGCTATGGACTTGTAATGCAGTCATTTGATGAACCAATAAGGTCAAGTGCTAACATGAAATAAAATTACTTTTGTAATTACTTATAGGTAAATGCAAAAATGTTTGACCAATAGGGATTCTTATTAACTCTTATAAATTAACTTCAGAATAAGCTTCTAGATTTTCATTCCTTTGTGTGTCGTGGTTTCATTTGCTAGAGTAAAATATGACTGTTGACGTTGATTGGCATAGACTTTTGGAATTCTTTTTATGTAAATTCTTAAATCACAGCTCACCCAGTCCTGGAGTATGACAACAGACTCAAGAGTGCACAGACAATCCGGGCTGGCTCCACTCTAGTGCTAAAGGTCAACACCACTGGAATCCCATCCCCATCAGTATCTTGGATGCTCGACAATGAGCCACTACAAAAATCAGATCGAATCAGCATTGAGACCACAGATGAATACAGCAAATTGACTCTCAAAAATGCTCTTCTTGATGACTCTGGGGTTTATACTATCTGTGCTGAAAATGTTGTTGGCAGGGCTGAGGCTGACTTTGATGTCAAAGTGAAAGGTATGCTAGAGTTCTTGCATTCTGAAATAGATCGTTTGAAGAGATTAGTATCGAAAGCAAAGTCCCTCATGTCTGTGTTTCAATAAACAAATGTTTCATAATAAACTGGTACATGTTTGAACATAATAAAATTATTTTAAACCTCTGAGTATCTGTTATATAATCTGAATAAATCATTATAGCTATCAGAAAAGTTTTTCTAAATTAGATGAGGTTGTCATTCTTATCTGTCTTAAATCTTTGAGTTTTGTAGTCTGGAAACATAAGTAAGAAGACTTGCATGATTTCCAATAAGTTATTTTTCAAAATTCGTTGTGTCATGTATAAATGTTTTAAATATCTTTATTTCAAAAAAATGCATCCTTTTTCAGATAAACCTGGCAAGCCTAACAATCTGCATGTTATTGAAGTCCTAAAAGATCAGATAGCCATTGCTTGGGAACCTCCAACGTCCACAGGCAATTGTCCCCTGAAGGGCTATGTGATTGAGAAACGAGATGCCAAACGCAATACATGGACTCCAGTTCAGCGTGTTGACAACATAACTGTGATGTATTCAGTGCAGAAACTTCTGGAAGGCAATGAATACTTCTTCCGTGTGGCAGCTGAGAATGAGATAGGAGTAGGAGAAGCTGCTGAGCTCTTTGATGGCATCGTGCCCAAGAGTCCCTATGGTAGGTTGCAGTTTGCATTATAGACAAAACAATTTATAGGATTTTGCACAATGATGTTAGGACTTGGAGAATGTTGAGCTTATATTTCAAAGCATTATCATGAATAAGTTTGCATTTGCTTCCGCAATTTTAAAGACATCTTGATATTAAAGCTTTTTATTATTATTATCATGAGCTATGTGGGATTGCAGAAAGAGATATATGAATAGGCAAAAGATTCTCATTTATCCCTGTTCTCTAACTTGTTAAAACACGATTTAAATTTAGGTGCAAGTGAGGTTTGATTCTGACTTTCTGTTCAACAGATGTTCCTGATGCACCTAAGAAGCTGCAGCCTAGTGAGATCACCCATTCATCAGTCACCCTGACATGGGAGCCACCAGAGAGTGATGGAGGATCTGTCATCACAGGTTACGCTGTAGAGAGGAAGTCACCGGCAAGCCCCCGATGGACAAGAGTAAACAAGAGTCCTATCAGAGATACAGTGTACACAGTGATGGATCTTGTAGAAGGCAATGAATATGAGTTCAGGGTCTTGGCAGAGAATGCTGCGGGCTTCAGCAAACCTTCAGAACCTACCCTGCCCATAAAGGCTGTTGACCCATACAGTAAGGGAGAAAGTTTTATGTGCCAATGTGTCTTATGTGTGCATATGTTTAAATCCACATGTGTATTGTTTTGTAATGTTTGGAGCTGGAGCTAAATGTTTTATTACTTGTAGGCTGAGATCCTTTTATGGTACTAGGCTTATCATGTTTTCATATCTTCCTAGATAAACCTGATGCTCCTGGCAGACCAGAGGCAATAGACATCAATAAGGAGTCTGTCACCCTAAAATGGCTTCCACCAGACAGTGATGGTGGCAGTGCTATCTTCAACTATGTTGTGGAAATGAGAGTGAGTGGTTCCTCAAGATGGCTTCCTGCAAGCCAGAACATAAAGGTGCCAGATAGCAGCTTTATTGTCAGACAGTTGACCAAGGGAACAGAATATGAGTTCCGAGTCAGTGCAGAAAACAAAGCTGGAATTGGACCCCCATCTCCACCTTCCTTGCCAGTCACAGCTCGCAAACCTCTCAGTGAGTATATGTGAAGCTAATACAATTTAAGCAAAGAAAACCCAGTTGGAAATCAGGTATTCCTGGTGCCTTTTTTTTTTTTTGTTTTTAAGAAATCTATAGTTCACTTTACTAAATGCTATAATTTGCAGCGGGTGAAGCCCCTACTGTGCTGGAAGGTTTACCTGACCTGGCTGTGATGGAGGGAGATACTACAGTATTTGAATGCAAGATCAGTGGTGAGCCTGTACCAAGCATCAAATGGTGAGTTTACCTATGTACACATGTGTACACGTAGAAGTGTTGATCAGTGATGTATGACATATACTGTCAGACATGCATTTACAAACAATGCTACAAGAAGTATATTATTACTTTATGTGGTCTTGTTTCTGTCTTTTGTGAATGTTGTCTTATTTGGTCCTAATCCTTTAACATAAGCCAAAATGAATTTCTAACAGAATTTCTATAGAATGTGATTATAAATGAGTTTCTTAGAGTTTAAAACAGCAGTTTTATACATTGTTATATTGGAGTTACTCTCACTTGGAAACTACCAAAGTCAGATGGTGGATCTCCAGTCACTGGCTACATGGTGGAGAAGTGAGATACTTGAAAGACAATATGTGTTAGGTAAAGATTGGTTGGCTGGTTTATTTAGTAGGAAAGTGCTTCCATTTGCACTATGGGGAGAGAGGGAGGGGGAGGAAACCGGAGTACCCAGAGAAAACCCACAATGTCAAGCCTTGTGAACAGATGTCACAGAGAGAGTCCTCAGACAAGATCTGAACCCTGAGCCGCTCACTGCAGTGGTGACAAGAGAGTGTTTTATCCACAATACTACCGGGCGCCCCCATTAGGGAAAGGGAGATGTGATACCCATTTATATTTCTCAAATAAAACTTAATGTTCAAATGGCATGTGAAGATACACATGTCACTTTAGGTTTGGGATCTTGTTTTCTTGTATATTAAGATAAGCAGTAATGTTGAGGCTAATCTGCCAGCATAATTTTTTTAACTGTTCTTGCAGGCTGAAGGAACAGAGGGAAATAGTAGAGGACAAACGCCATAGCATGCTGTATGACGAGTGTGTTGCCTCCCTTACTGTGAGAGACACAACACAGAAGGATGCTGGAACCTATACCTGTGAAGCTAGCAATGATTTAGGCACAGTCACCACATCTGGTGTTCTAGAGATACAAGGTGGGTTATTATATCAGTGTGCCTATCTTAGCTTTTTACTTATTAGTGTAGCTAACACTAGAACTCCAGATGTCCACTATAATAGATATAAGCTGACTGCCAGCTGTGCCATAACAGACATGGTATAAGCTGACTGATAGTAGAGACTTTTATTATGTACTCCTAGTTATCCTGGGTGCAGAATATTAAAATATGTGTGTGTGTTATGGAAACAATTTTGAAGAAATCTTTAACGTTCTTTCATTCATTTTTCAGCCGCACCTACTCTTGAATTTGACAACAAATTCCGTGACCTTATAAGTCTACACATAGGCGCCACCCTGAAAATTCCAGTTAAGGTGGGAGGTATCCCAACACCTCAGATTACCTGGGCTAAAGAAGAGAACCCACTGCGTCCAGGGGGACGCATCGCCATCAGCGTGCAAGACGACAGCACCACTCTGACAGTGAAGAAAGTAACCAAGGAAGATGATGGCTTAATCACCCTTACTGCAGAAAACCAAGTGGGTGAAACCAAGGCCAAATTTGATGTGGAGGTGCTAGGTGAGTAGATTCCCATTCTTCTTCCATTTCCCATCATTAGCTTTATCTGAAGCACAGTAACTAGAGTTCTTTAGAATAGGACCTTATGAAACTGCTGGGGTTTTTACAGATGTACCTGCTGCACCAGAAGGCCCGATGGAAGTGACAGATATTACAGACACTTCAGTTACATTGCACTGGAAACCTCCTAAAGATGATGGGGGCATTGACATTAGAAGCTACATCATAGAGCGCCGTGACACCAAGCGCCCTGTCTGGAGCAGAGTGGGCAGTGTTGATGGTGTGACCCTTGATTTCAAGGCCACAGGGTTGCAGGAAGGGACAGAATATCTGTTCCGTGTGTTTGCTGAAAATGAAGTAGGACTTTCTGAGCCTCTTGAATCTACCACAAAAGTGATCCCCAAGAGTCCATTTGGTAGGTTTTCTGCTTTCTTTGGAGGCTAAAAATGAGAGAGCATGAGTCAGCATGTGCATGGAACTGATTTGAATCAGGATGTAGCTGTGTGGAGGATGAACAGTACTTGCATGACATTTTGATTTATGTTTTATCTAACAAAACTAAAGACATAGTGATATTATAATTTTTATGGAACATTGCTTATTATATTTAAATTTTACTGTTAGAAGCATAATAACCAGGATTCTTTGTTGTGAACAGCATTCTGTGATTTTACATGCAATTGCATTGCTTGCAATTTTTTAATATCTGAGTGCAATGCTGTGGGACCTCTACACCTACTGCCAAATATAACATTATGACAGTAATTGATTAGCAGAAGTGACATTCAAATAAACATCCTGTGTTAAGTGTCGAGAGCAAGTCAAAAGTACATGATCCCACCCTTTCACATTCTTCAGGACAGGTAAATATACACACACACACATATCTTTAATAATAAATGTAAAATTTGTAAAGTGCATGCTCACTCCTAAGGAGCATGCGCTTAGCGCTTAGGAACAAGAACGAAGCATGAACAGCATACAAGGGACAGGAAAACAAATAACATGAATTATAAAAGAATAAATTAACAAACGTACTAAACGAAGAATAAAATCAAATACAGGAAACACAAAGAGGAGCCAAATTACAAGAACAAGAGCTGAGAGTAGCATGATATTGTAAGAGGAAGGATGTGAAAAAGGACTAGCATTATGAGAAAGGTTGTTAGGAGTAATGTTTATGGAAGAGGAGCTTCTTCTCACTCTCTCACACACATACATGTACACATGCTCATGCACTTTGATGAAGAAATGTTTTTACTTTTTTATGGATGTGACATTTAACATCAGCCCCAAAAATATAAATGTTTATAAATCATGTCTTAAATGCATGTTGTTATGCATCTGTCTTCTGTTTACAATCTTTTTGAAGATAATAGTAAACATTTTAGTTTTACTTATACATCTTATTCAAATTAGAATGTTTGACATAAACATTAAAAATATTCATCAGAGTTATTCCAAGTATAATGTTTATCTTCCATGTATCAGCATTGATAATCTTTTCTTTTTTTTGACTTTCCTTATTTAAATTCTTTATTTGACATGACACAAACATTTGTCATTTGTTTTAGAGAATTAAGAACACATGACAGAGGTCAATGGTTGTGATAAAACTCTGGAAAACTATGACACTGAACAATGTTTGGATGTCCACTGTTTTTCTTTTTTTGTTAAGAAGAAGATATTAAAATAATCAGTTTCTGTTCTTAATGACAGCATTGCATGTCAGTAATGTTCTGGTGTCATTAGTGTGTGTACTATATACAGATTGGTGTGTTCTTGTGTATGTATGGGATGTTCTCTTAATCATGTGTTTTTATGGAAGAGTGAAACTGCAGTTGAAAATGCCAAAGATCCACATTAATACTGCATAATTTCAAATGCATTAACATCTACTTTTGGTATCAATTCAGAATTTTTTGCAGTAAACATTGCCCCATTTTATAGCTGTTAAATTATCATGCTTACACAGCGTTTAATGTAACCTATTTACACAATAATTCATGCATGCAGTTGTTTCTCACTTACCTTCTCATTTGGTTTCATTCAAAAGGGGTCAGATGGTTTTGTTATATTTTGTGTGATATGAAAAGTGGTAGATATTTAAGTGCATGAAGCCAAGTCATGAAACATTTTTGTGTGTTGAATGACTCTGCTCTGTGTGCACTAACCATGAAGGTAGTAATGAAATCAAGTGTGTGGTTATCCTGTTGACAAGCACTAACAATGAGAACCATAAAAAAGTCAGGTGAGTGGGTTTCTGGCCATCTCACTAGTCAGTTTGTTTCTTCTTATTAATGGTAAATCAAGTCTTCTTTAAAACAGTTGCATATATTTCCTGTCATTACTTTAATTTTTCATTATAATGAAACATAGCTACAAGTGATTTTCAAACAGAGACTGAAGGCATTAATATATTTTATATATTTATATTGTATATTTTGTATTTCAGCTTAATTTCTGAAGAACTAAATTCATTGTACTAAGGCTGATTTTTATATCAGCCAATAATAAAATCTGTGAAATCTTTAGTTTTAAATATCTACAAAGTTACATGCTTTTAATGAAGATTTGTTGGTTTTGTTGAGCAGAATAACATTTGAGAAGAACTGTGATGACACTGGTAATATCTTAATGGTATTATTTTTCTAACTTTACCTTTTGCCCACGTGAAACAGATAAACCTGATGCTCCCGAAGGTCCCCTGCAGGCATCAGATATTAAAGAAGACAGTGTTACTCTCACTTGGAAACCACCAAAGTCAGATGGTGGATCTCTAGTCACTGGCTACATTGTTGAGAAACGAGATGCTCGAAAGACAACGTGGTCCAAGGTAGCTTCTACAGATTCACAAATGCTCACCTGTAAAGCAAGCAAGCTACTTTCAGGGACACCATACATATTCCGTGTTATGGCTATAAACAAGGAGGGAATGAGCTTACCACTTGAATCTGAAGAAGTTGTCCCACAGAAACCACCAGGTATAGAATGATGTTGACATCTCATGTTTCATAGTTTGTTGGTGAGACCAGTAAGGCTATTTTAAGTACATGTATAACTTTTCAAGTTGTCACATTTTAATTAGCTTACTAAACACTGATGCTAACTTGAATAAGAAATAGTATAAAATTCAGCATGCAGACTGAACAGTTTCGGTAAATGGATTCATGTGTAGATTATAGTTTTTAATGCTATGTCTTCCAAATAAAGAGACACCATAAACAGGACTAGTCCATTTGATATTAATCTAGTGTGAGCAGAGGTACTTAATGCATCAGTAACAATAACTGTATTCTAAGAATAAAGGCAGAAATGAATGAAACTGAGAAGGAAGAAGGAGAAAAATGTCATAAACTGTCATAAATGTCATTATTCTAATTGTATTTGTGTGTTTTTCTTTTTAGTAAAGCGTTTTGAGCCGCCTTAAATGGTGGGAAAAAGCGCTATACAGATAAACATATTATTATTGTCATAATAACAGTTTCTGTTGAATGAAAATGTCATTTTGAAATGCAGAAACTCCAGGAAAACCTGTTGGCCCCATTAAGTTTAGTCAAGTATTGTCTGACTCGGTGACCCTTGCCTGGTCACCACCGAAGAAAGATGGCGGTTCACCTGTTGTTGCCTATACCATTGAACTGACGGATGATGCTGGGAAAAACTGGAAGCACATTGGTACTGTCGAGGCTGTTCACACCATCTACACAGCTGAAGGTCTTTCAGAAGGGCAGGATTACAAATTCAGAGTTTGCGCTGTGAACAGCGTAGGGCCAAGTGAGCCTCTTGTGTCAGACAGCATCAGACCAGAAAGGAAAATTGGTAAGTGAGGAGGATGGAAAGGAATTTGTTTGTGTGCACATCTCTGTGGGTAGATGTTGTGCATTTGTGTTTGTGTGTGAAAAAGAAAGAAAGAAGTAGACAAAAGTACTAACATCGTAAAAATATAATGTCAACACCTGCATTACATGTTATTGATGATTCTATTTTTAGGCAGTTGAATCAATCCATTTCAGTATCAGGTGACTAAAGTACAAATATCTTTGCAGGTAAACCTGCAAAACCAGAGGGACCTTTAGAAGCTGTTGACATTCAGCGAAACTCTGTCACCTTGAAGTGGAAACCACCCAAAGAAGATGGTGGCTCACCACTTACTGGCTATGTTATAGAAAAACAAGATGTCAAGTATGGCAGCTGGTCTAAAGTGGGTAAGGTGGAGCCCACTGTTACTGAATTTTGTGCTATAGACCTCCAGGAAAAATCCAACTATCTCTTCAGAGTGATGGCAGTCAACAAGGCTGGACAGAGTGAGCCACTGGAAATGGATAAGCCTGTAACTGCCAAGAGTCCTTTTGGTATGAATATCATTAGCTACATTTTCCCTCCCAAATTTCACTATTATTATCCTCTGCTGACTTCTTGGACATTGGGAAATCATAAAACATGTGGCATGTTTTAATTAGTATATTAATCTCAGTGTTAAATCTTCACTTCTATATTCATGAACTGAAAAGAACTTGGAACTTATTTTTCAGATGTACCTGGTAAGCCTAAAGGACCACTTGAGATCAGTAATGTAACAGACAAGTCTGCTGATCTGAAGTGGAATCCACCAGAAAGTGATGGAGGCAGTCCACTGACAGCTTACATCATTGAGGTGCGTCCAGACTCCAGATCCACATGGACAAAAGCAGGAAGTGTAGATGGCAATAGTACCACCTTCACTGTACCTGACCTCAAAGAGGGAACAGAATATCACTTCCGGGTCATGGCTGTCAACACAGAGGGTCAGAGTGCTCCACTGGAGGCTGTAGACACCGCTAAACCAGCCAAGAAGAAAGGTGAGCTGGAAAAACATCTTGAAGTGTTTTTATGATAGTAAGTTTCTGACACATGACTGGAATGTCCATAGTTCATGATATGCAGACATATTTTTATGCCTTATTTCTTGTCTACAAACATTTCAGTTCCACCTGGTCCTCCCAGAGATCTGCGAGCAGCACGTGTTGGTCCAGACTATGTCACTCTAGAATGGAAACCACCAGCAGAAGATGGAGGTGCCAAGGTGACCCATTACCGTGTGGAGAAGTGTGAGGAAACCAGTGAGGAGTGGGTGAAGGTGGAGGATGTCAAATCCCTTGACACAGCCTACAAAGTGACAGATCTCAAGGAAGGCGTGGAGTACTACTTCTCAGTGTCTGCAAAGAACGAGGTTGGCTTTGGTGAACCATGTGAGACAGAAGCTGCCATCACACCCAAGAAACCTGAAGGTGAACTGCGCTTTGGCTTAAAATGAGCACCAATTGTCAGCAGTAGTTTGTTATTTAGCACTGTATTAAAGACAGATTATTATGCTTGTGTGTTGTTCTGTTTCCCACGACCTTTTTGCAAAAGAAAAGAACTTATTTTTCAGGTCCCCCAGGCCCACCAACTGCTCCTCTCACTGCAGAGGACATAGACAAGACATCAGTGACTTTGTCCTGGAAACCTCCAACAGAAGATGGAGGATCTCCTCTCACAGGCTACATTTTAGAACGCCGAGAATCCACTCGCACCACCTGGACCAAACTGGACCGCATAGGACCAGACACATTGTTATATAAAGCACTGAACCTGATAGAAGGCAATGAGTACTACTTCCGTGTTTCAGCTGAGAACAAACATGGAGTCAGCTCACCACTGGAAACTGACAGTGTTGTTAAACCCAAAAGCAGATATGGTAAAGGAAAGCTTTCTTTTACTGCTTTGTTACTTTTTTTAGTCTACTATGGGGCTTTCTGAACATTTATTAATCATAGTAAAGCAGTATAAATGAATGATAAACAAGTAATTTACTAGTGTTACAGCTGTTTCATTACCACCATTTTATATAATCTTCAGATGTGCCTGGTAAGCCTAAAGGACCACTTGAGATCAGTAATGTGACCGACAAGTCTGCTGACCTGAAATGGAATCCACCAGAAAGTGATGGAGGCAGTCCACTGACAGCTTACATCATTGAGGTGCGTCCAGACTCCAGATCCACATGGACAAAGGCAGGAAGTGTAGATGGCAATAGTACCACCTTCACTGTACCTGACCTCAAAGAGGGAACAGAATATCACTTCCGAGTCATGGCTGTCAACGCAGAGGGTCAGAGTGCACCACTGGAGGCTGTAGACACAGCTAAACCAGCCAAGAAGAAAGGTGAGCTAGAAAAACATCTTGAAGTGTTTTTATGATAGTAAGTTTCTGACATATGACTGGAATGTC
>SRHC01000818.1:36844-89067 GCA_004794325.1 Pomacea maculata | reverse complement strand
TACAAGTTTTGACTGAGTCTCTTTATAACAGAAAACTTCTCATCTATGACACAAGCAAGCTGCTTCATTCAGCCCATGGCGAATTGATGTGATTTCAACTTGACAAAAATCCTCGGGGTATTTTCCCCACATTGTATCTCACTTCCTGCTCCTGTTATCTTCACAGACTAAACATTCAGCCCTCACCTGCATGGATTTTGTTTTGATAACACAGCTCACATAGCAGAAATGCTAGGGAGGACATACTTGACAACAACACTTCACTGCTCCTAACCAGCTAGAACATGAATCCTAAATTTTTCTTATATTTATACTTTTTGTATACGTCTGTCCCTTAAAGAATAGAAGTACAGGTAGTCCTCGGGTTACGACGGTCTCGAGTTACGTCGTTTCGTGGTTACGACGCTCATTCCGACTTACGAGGTCAGTGCATCAAAGAAAAGGAAGGCCATCACCATGAAGGTGAAAGTGGATATTATAAGGCAATCTGAGAAGGGGGAAACAGCAACAGAAATTAGCAGGTCATTAGGACTTAGTCGTTCGACTGTCGCTACGATTATCAAGGATAAAGATCGCATCCTTGAACACGTGACAGGATCTGCTCCTATGAAAGCGACAGTGATAACAAAGCGTAGTGTACTGCACAATATTTTACTGTACTTATGTTTATTGATAATTATGTAGGGTACTGTGTTAGGATAGGTGTTAGGATAGGCTAAGTGTTTGCAGTACTGTACTGTTATTATGGTACAGTACTGTATGGACGTATGATCCGACTTACGTCGAAATTCGGTTTACGACGCCGCGTTAAGAACGGATCAACGTCGTAAGTCGAGGACTACCTGTATGGGGAATAATTGTAAAATAGTTTAGGAGGTTTATAAATATATTTATTTTTGAACACACAGACACACGGGAATGCGGAGAAATGAAAACTAGATACAAAACCATGCAGGTTGAGCAACTACACCGGGAGACAGAACCACTCAATCCATTAACACAAGGGCAGATAAACACGAACCGATTGTCGGACTGTAAAGACCTGCTTATCTCCCGTTTACATGCAGAGGCAAACACTATGCGTGGAATATACAAGGGGGCTGGATATTTAATTACTGATGCATTCTTTTTATTTAAAATCATCTCAGAAAAATACGAATCACATTTTCCAGACACAAAACCTTACAGCCATTAAAGACAAGCCTACATTGTAAGCTTTGTCAACACCTACGTCTGTTTACTTGTTCTTCCACACTGCCAGACCTAGTGAACGAACATAACGACTGGTACATAGTCAAGGGATGATACATTAATCAGGGAATAAAGGATACATATTTACATGCAAGTTTAAATTTCATGCAAATTTAGCTGTTATAGAACAAACCACTTCTGTTGAGCCTGCAAATTTTATTGTTTACATTCGCCTTGTCTTGTTTACCCTTTAAACCCCTTGCAGCTGCATAACAGTGTCAGTAAGGAAAGATGATGAAGATAACCACTTAAAACATTTACTTTTTTTTCTTTTTTTTTTTATACTGTCAACCTTAATCTCTGTGTCTGCTTCTTCATCTCGTTCAATGTTTTCAAAGCTATAAATGTGAACGTGAATTCAGAAATGTATCCTTGAACATCGCTAGTATTATCAGAGCTCTAAACCCTGTACTCTTACTGGTTTTAGACTTTTTTTTGCTTCAAACATCTTACATAAATTTTTATTAGATTTTATGTATTCGCGTAAAAACAAAAGTTATAACGCGATTTTTTTTTTAAATTTCAAACTTAGAGAAATCTTCTAAGCATTTATAAAATTTCTCGCTGCAAAAAATAGCTTCGTTATACTGTTAGCTTCTTTCTATCTCAAAAGTCGTAGACGAGAGAAGTAAAGTTGGAAGGTCTAAATATTCCCATTTACTTACTAATCTTGCCACATTTGTCTCTTTGAAAGGAATGAACAAGCTTCGTATATTTCTGATTAGTTAGAAGTTTCCCGTCACAATTTTAAATGACAGTCAATTTTTAAATTGCTTTTATTATAAATGAATAACTAAGTTTTCTTAGTAATGTTTAACTGTTTGCAGATGCGAAAGGATTATATTTGATGCTGGCTAGAAGAACGAGTCGATCCTAATTAGACATGATCCATTGTATTGAAACAAATATGTGAACGACTAGTTCACATTATTTCATCATCATTCCTATATCATTAAGAACATCCCGATGAAACTAATTTGTCCAGAAGAACAACAGGTGTCAAAGAATAAATTTGTATCGCATTTTACATTCATTATCACTCGCATGTTCAGCAGCGTGTGTAACAGCTACGTGCCATGCTACGTCTCCACGAGTTCTTGTAAATCGTCTGTGTCAGTACTGACAGCCAGGAATGCGACTGGACCCCGTCGCTTCTTGTAGATGACGAAGACAAAACCAACAAGGAAAACAAGAGCAGCAACTCCCATCACACTCCCACCGATGACCCCTGGCGTAACTCCACCCCCCGAGTCACGTGAAGACGTGGATCCTGTTGATTGGTGAACCGTAGTCAGCGATGTGAGGATGGTAGATGTTTTAGTGATGACAGTGGGCGAACTTGTAGTTATGGTCGAGATGTCATTACTGTTGGAAGGTTCTAGCGAGGCAGTTGTTTGTAACGGTTCCTCGGAGACAGTGAACAGTTTGCTAGTGGATGCTGATGATATTTCAATGGATGTAGGTAATTCACTGGTAAATGTGACCTCGCTGGCTGTTGTGTAGGAATCGTTAGAGGTGACATTGTCTTCAGTTGAGTGTGTTGATGGTTCACTGGTCATTGTCGATAATGTACTGATGGTTGTCGATGTGGCTGTTGAATTGCTTACGGTGTGTGTTGTTGATGATCCAATGCTACTTGTATTGCCGGCACTTGCAGTTGCTTGGCTGGTGCCCGCTGTGTTTTTACTGCTTGTACCTAATGTGGTATGGCATTTTGTTGATGAAGTTCCTGTGACCATTTGTGGCGAGCTGCTGCTAGATGATTCTGTTAAAAAAAAGGAAAGAATAAGAAAATAAATTCATTAACTTTGCAAAGTAAAAAGAAGTAATGAAATGGACAGATTTGCTACATGTAATAAAATATTATTTTGATTCCTTTTGAGTTACTTTTAAAAGGGGTTCAAAGAACAAATTTTTTTATCATTAATACTTTCTGCCTTGTATTATAATACTTATTTCCAACAACCGACCTTCCTCCAGATGCATCTCGACAAAACATTTGATATTGTAATTAATATTAACAACCATTATAAATTCCTAACTGAAATAACAATAAGGTAAATTTTACAAATGGAAGGAAAACAGAGCACGCTACCAAATGTAAGGTTACATAGGGTAAAGTTTTAAAATCCTTAAGTGACATCACAAAATAAAGTTTCATTCATTACACAAAGTGACTGGGATACGTTTGTTTACGTGTACTTCGTACTTGTAGGATGATACACACTCAACTGATATTTAATATGGTGGAAAAGCATTATTATGTGAAAATAATTAAAATATTGTGTGTATACAAAGACGACATCATACTATGTTAAATTAAGGTAATCTTTCATATAACTAAAGTTGTTTAGGACTGAGATATGTAATGAGATAGATGTAATAGAGCTACACCGTTGGTGTCGCACTGTTGCTTCCTGCACAAGTCGAGCAAACGCGCTGTTAAAC
Source organism: Pomacea maculata (assembly GCA_004794325.1). Lineage (NCBI taxonomy): Eukaryota > Metazoa > Mollusca > Gastropoda > Architaenioglossa > Ampullariidae > Pomacea > Pomacea maculata. The sequence goes on along the minus strand of SRHC01000818.1, from coordinate 85,368 downwards.
GGACCTACCCAAAATGAGAACGGGTAGCAGTAGATGAGTAAAGTAGCTGAATAGAGATCGTCGTATTGTTCTCTGTATTGTCGAAATGTTTTGCTGTGATTATCTCCCCAGGAGATTCATCATACGGGGAAAACTGTTCGGTGACCTATGACCTGTACCCGTCCGTTAGTTAACGGCTACACTGGATTCAGTAACGGGCTCTCAACGATGCAAGAGACATTAATGTGTTAAGTGGCCAGTGATATCAGAACATGTGTAGTATGTTGTGAGTGATATTTATAGATAGGCGGTGACTCACGATACTTGGATTAAAAGTAATGAATTGTAAACTGGAGCTCTAGAAAGCAACATTTATTTACAATCTTTAATTGTTATTTTCTTATTTGTGATTCTCTGTAAAATCTCTCAAATTAATAATAATTCCTGTGTTACACAAAATTGCCTTGAGTTGAGAATTTATGGCGAGGGTTCAGGTTCAGATTCTATTATGTTTGCTAACAATTTCGAGTAAGTGTTCACGTACACGTATATGTCGATGCGGGTGGCGGAGATACCGAGAGTGTAATCAGCCCGTGGAAAGCCGTTCGATTACAATACTTCTGTCCACTCTGTGTTCCCATCCTCGAGGTTCACGACAATATACTGCAATTTGTTTGGGGGAAATCTAGATACATTAAAGCAATGCAGTTGTCGATACTGTTATAGTCATCTGTCTCGAGGTGCCTGATGATAAATTAAGTGTAGGAAGCTTCAGGGAGGATGAATAAAGTGAAGGGATTTTAAATCTCACAATACTTTTTACAAAATAAAAAAGAAAAGGTTTAACAAGTAATATCGGCAAGTCCAGAAGATTGAGTAAATCGTGATTGTTTCCTGATTAATGTTGTCTGTAAGATTAGGTGTAGTAAAACACATACGCAATAACACATTTAAAGATATTCTAAAGGGGCAGAACAGGTCTGAGAGGTAGAAATATTGAAAAAAAAATGTAGATATTTGCAAAACATACATTTACAAAACACTTACCTGTCTGACTAATCAAGAGTATGAAGACACAGAATACAAGCTTGCCCATCTTAGAACCATCAGGTCTAGTTGATATTTTGACAGAAGATTTGACCTTTAACACGTGCACGCTACATCACATCCTGGCAAACAAGAAGCTGCGGTAATGACCTGCTTTCAACGGTTAGTACAGTTCCCTATCTCTGTTCTCTCAGGTGTTATCTCACACAAGTCAGATATGAAACCTTGACTCTGTGTGTTCAAGTGTGTGTGTGGAAGGGGGTGAGTTCTAAAATAGTGCAGCTAAAGGGAAATAATTACTAGCTTATTAGTCATTACATTTATTTTTAATATATGTGTGTGTTTTCTTTAAGATAGTGAACCTTGAGCTGCATAATTACAAGTGCATTATTTACTAGATTTATTTCAATCCGTACAAATATGGATTTCTTTCAACACAAATCACAAAAAAGAAAGAAAAAAAAGAAAAAAGAAAGAAGAAAAACTATATAAATTGTCTACCTTTGACTAAAGCCAAAGCAAGATTAATTCACGCATGTACGCATTAACCACTACACACACAACATGAATAAATATATACACATAATCCAATTATCCAATTACTTTTATTACGATATTATTTTAATCGGTATATAAATAGCATGAATAAACACAAATATGCCCACTAAGGGTAGATCTGATTAAGTTCATATTGTTAAAATATGTAATGGCATTGTATGAAGCACACAGCTTTCTTTCACAAATTGTTATTTACATGTCAGGTTCTTAAAATGTTTCATATTCACATCGCTCCATCTGAAGGCACATACTGCAGAAGTTGTCAAAGAAAAAATCCTTCATTGTAGATTCATGAAATGATTAACCACTGTGTTTTGTTTGATCTTCAGCGGCTGAACATAATAAACACAAGATGGAGAATAACAAGTTCATAAGAATTTATCGTGACTTAAACTATATAATTAAAAACTACAGCTCAAGCTCAGTTTATTATCGTACTAAAAATATGAGTGAAAATAAACTGCCCGGTGGGTTGTGTGGTCATCGGATGAATGATTGAAAAACAAAATGTAGAAAACGGTAAGTTGCTAGAAACCGTGAACCACTCATAATGTTACTTTCTTTATATACCGTTATGTATTCTTTACCTACACAAACGTATGCAGAAATGCATTCATCGATACATTTAATTTTGTAAGAGACACTGATTTAATGTAAATTAGAATAAATTATTATTTTAAATAACAAATGTGTGTCAAAACTGAAAAAGATTAAATCACTTTTACATCCGTTTACAGTCTACGTATTAAAAATATCAACTTACGACATTCTGTTGATATTGGTGGTATTTCGTTCCTGTCCTGTACTTTGTCTGACACAAGAAATAAGCAACACATTTATATCGTTGACTAAACATATTTGTAAAAACATTGAATGTTGTGAATATATCAAGCAGATTTTTATGACAATACAATGCATGTTTCAAAATATATTACCCATCAAGTATAGCAACTACTTTTCTTTTTTAAAGTCTACAAAGCACTGCCTGTACTTCAACCTGAAAAAAATATCAACACATGTTCTAACAAACCCTCTGTGTGGCTATTCATCCGTCCATTTATCTGTCTGCCGATTTATCGGTGTGCATTTTTGCATGTGTTTGCTTATCGTTTATTTTATCTCGTTTTCTGTATTGCATCAGTTTTATTTGTAATTAAAAAAATTACAGACGAAGTGAACCTTTGGGAACTGTGTGCTCGCGTCTGTGTGATTATTTACATGTATTAATACTTGTATCTCTACGTTTATTTGTATGTGATGTCCGTGGCTATGATTTGAAGTGCAACCAGCATGTACTTCATGGCCTTATTTACCTTTAATGATACAGCGGTGATGCTTAGACTTATATAAATAATGATTAGAACTATATGTATACGTGGAAGAAGAATGGAAACGCGAATAAAAATGGTGACAGAAACAAGAAAAAGATAGTGGACTGGGAGAGAAGACACACAAGCCGGCCTTAGACAAAGGCTGCACGACTGACTTACTGTTCGAACGCTTACATGCGACGCCGAGGATGATGCACCCTAAGCCAGCAGCAACCGCTGCAGCAACACAACCTCCAATGATGGCGGCCATGTTTGATCCACACGGTTTTTCCACCGAACAAGCAGACTGGTCATCTAGACGGTAAATAAAAAATTATTCAAACCTAGCTAATGACATTCATAATAACAAGTCCAATACTATCTACTGCATAAAGTAATATTCAGAAGTGCGGACATACTAAATTTATCCATTTTAATAATTTCAGGGAAATTATAATTGTATTAAACACCTACAATATTATTATGAAAAAGTTTTAAGGACACAAGGGCCGGCGTTAAGGGCAGACAGACGTTCTTTTTCTTTCCTACAATAGGTCCTTGCCGGGGCGGGTGTTATCGTATCATGCTCACTTGTTATTTTAAGGTCTCCGCCGTCAACCCCGTTGTTGACCCTGACGCAGCTAATGTCGCTGGTGTGGGTCCCGTTTGTCCACCACAACAGACTTGCTGCAGCGCCGCACGGTCGGCATTCCTGGAATATCTGGCTCATTGTATTGTAACAGGGACCTGCATTGCGGCAATGGGCGATGACACTGGACACACGAGTTGTCTTCAGGGTCCAGTAGAACTCGTCGACATTACGGATGTTGCAGACGAGAAAGTTTTGTGCTCCCTGGTTTGGACAGCCTAGGGAGGATATAGAATACGGTATAAGTTTACTTAAATTTACAGTAAGGCTGTGGTTGAGTCCTCTTCTTTCTCGTCATTCGATGAAATGTAGGTTTTGCTTTTAGTTTTTTTTTCGTTTGCAAGCAGCCAAAGCATGAGAGTACAGCACTTCAAAGCGATTGGTGGAGGGAGAGCCATAATACAAATCATCTAACATTAACATAAATAAGTAAACATATAATCAATAGCTTAATTAACATGCTCATAAACATGAGTGTATAATATATAATCTGTCGTATTTGTGTGGAGAATAAAGTAAGAAAGAAAACGAAAAACACAAAAAAGAAAGAAAGAAAAAGAAATTCGAAAAGCTAAAACGTTAATAATACAAATAAATTCTTTGTGCATCGATTAACATACATTCAAGTGTTACTTGGATACTTAAACACTGCGGCCGAGAGAAAGAGAGAAAGAGAAACACAAATAACTACTCACCGTTAATAGTTCCTTTAATAACACTTGCCATAAGCACAGCAGCAGACACAAATGTAATTGTCTTAATCATATTTTTGTACTTATTTCGTTTGCTTTCTTTTCTTCTAGTTTTCGGTGACTAAAAAAATTCACCGAGCTTTAATTAAAGAGAAAAGACATGCTGAGTTCCTTGTTACAAGATGAGAACATACACGGTAGAAAACCTTGTTTCAGTTTTAGTTTGTTAACAACAGTTCCCAGTAAAATTTCACACCATTTTCGATCGTTGTAAATCTTTGCTCCTGAGTCAGAAAAAAGTCGTGTACCGCTTGAGCAGCTACCAAACACCTTAGTGGCTTCCAGTCCGAACACATTAAGAAACTTGGCTTCACTTCTAAAACAAAATTAATGAGTGAACAGATGGCTTAATTTCTCTCTCCGTCACTCACTGCGTGAGACCTGTGTGTGTGAGAGGTTGACAAAGTGGAGGTTGATGTATAACATTCTAATCTTTACCCTGCACCTCCCTCTTGCTAATCTTGCCGTCATAGAAACAAATAAAGAATTAATCTGGCTTCAACTGCAAAATATTAATTATTCTGGAGTATTAAATACATGTTATGTGTTTTTGTTATCTGCATCGGAAAGTCAACATTTAGTTTTTGGGAAGTTATGATTTAAAAAATGTTGATGTTTCTACTCAGAGGACTCACACAGAAATGCGCTTTAAATTGTAAACAAAATCAAAATAATTTATTGGTGTAATTCTCTTGTTCACCTAGTCACACACCAACCTTGCCCTATATGCACTGTACACGAACTTTAGACTGTATTTATGAAAGAAAATCATCCAGGTGCACTTAACAAGGTGGAGCACTAAAGATAAAAGTGCCGGGTGTTGGTTCATGCACCTACATTCTAAGGGTCGAGCCAAGACATGAAACTAGCGCCGATAGGTTTACACTGTAACAGGTAAAACAGTTCACCTGTACACACCTTACATCAGTTATGTGCGTGCCATTAAAGACAGCCATCCCATTAACAGCTTTTTATAGTAAACATCTGTTAGAAAACATCCTGAGACAAATTATACCCTGCCACAATACTGTAGACAAATGTAGAGAGCTGATCCCTTCTCAATTGAAGCAAAGAACAAGAAAAACTAAAGTGTCACTTAAATTTCATTAAAGTGTAGTGCATCCCTATATCCATCTACCGGCACCTTGTGTAGGTTTCTTATAAAGAACTTAGTCACAGAAATGTCTGAAGAGGTAAAGGGAGGCGATTAGTTATAAAGGTGGGCAGGTTACTTCCTTGTTTTAATCTCCCTTTAATTTACTTGAAGCAATGTGGGCGAGAGGTGTTCTGTTTGAACAGGAGCCAAAGTGACACAAGAGGTCAAGTAGGTAAAAGTTGGCAACGAGGAAATAGTGATTTAATGCATGGAGACATGCTTTCTACTCGCGATAACACGTGATCAGCAATTAGAAACACGGGTATGTCAAACATGGAGTTCATAAAGCTTGCGCTTGGAATGTATTTTATTTATACACATGTAGAGTAAACTTACGGGATGAATGAGTTGGTGGGTGGGTACAAGTGAGTGAGAGAGGGACGAGTTAGTGAGTAATACAACAACAACTCTCTTATATGATATACCCTAATTAATTCTTACTTTAATAAGCAGCTTGAACTTTTTTATTGGAAAACAAGTATAGTCTTATTTTTCTAAGCTTTATATATTTTAGAGTATTGATACACAAAAGCTATTGAAAATTAATTTGTTAAAGTTTGTTAACCTATCGCAGTAATCATTTTTAAGGAGACACATTTTGCCCTCGACATGTTCTCGATAATAAAAAAATCACTTTGATAGAGTGTTGAGAATAAAAGAAAGAGCTGTCAAGCTGTTTATTTTGACAATGAGTGTGTGTTACAAGTGTTGAAATTGTTTTGCGTTAATTTTTTTTCACTTCTGTCTTCTTTCGGCTTCATTAGAAAATAAAACAACTACATACAAACAAGCATAAATGTTAAAAGAATTTATTACAAAAATAGTGTCTTTATTATAACACACAGCAACAGAAATATACATTGAAAATGAGTAGCAATAAACAGCAAAACAGCGCAGTGCAAGATTAAAAAAAGTGGACGTTGATAACTTGCACTGAAGTAAATAAATAAGACTAATATGTTTAAAGAAACTGTACATATTTTGTACATGTTGACACGCGCCCGTGTGTGTGTTATTGTGTCTGAGTGTGTGTTTAATCGGATGAAAGATTTTTTTAAAAGATATATGTGTTTGTGTGTGTTTTTACACCCCTGTGTGAATTAGATTGCCTTAAATGGAAACTTTAGCAAACAGTGTATAATTATAAGCAAATATTTGAAAATTTTATCTGAGCAAATTTATTACTTTTTTCAATCCTTGTTTCTTAGATACATTTTATCAAGTAAGTTACATCGTGCAATTCGATATGTGCATTTTTGTCAAAGCTTCTTTATATTTATGCTTAGAGAGTGCGTGCATATATAGGTGATCGCCCTAAAAAAGGTATGAAAATAAAAAAAGACAGTATCTGTTCTCGACAGAGTTTTCTACCGACGAGGTCGATTGGCGATCACGGCAAAAAACAAAAAAACAAAAAACAAAAAAACCAAAAAAACAACAACAACAAAACAAACTCTGATTCTGACAGCAGGTCCAGCTCATGTTGTTCTTGCAGAGTTTTTTTGACCGTAACTTGAATTTGGAATTATGTTCAGGTTTCTTGAAATGGAAAGGCGTCACACGATAAAAGGTACAATGAACGATGACCGATAGGTTAAACCTGAAATTAAAATATGTTGTGTATAAACCGTGTAGTAGGTAAGAGGACGCTTTTTTTTCCAGCCAATGCCCTAGTCAGGCTTAATCTCATTTCATTCACATTGAAATGCACTAGGAGGGTCACACCATTCCCACTCTCTTCATTACTGTCCATCAAAAAAGCTTTGCAAAAAAGTTGTAGTAAACATTTTAGTCCACATTTCGCTTTCAACATGTTCGTAGAGTAGTTGCATATGTATTTCACCTTCATAACAACATGTATGATCTCCATTACCGTCTCGCACGTGTAATACGTTGTGTCTAATGATTGTTTTTTTTAACATGATTGTTCATGAACGATTCCGCAAGAAAACAACAAACGCCCAAAGATTTAGTCCGGCGGAGGTTTGCTGACAGTGGCGTAAGCTGGAGGAAGGAGGCTGTCCAGATTCTTGTCTTGAAACTGAATGTCTTTAGAATCTTCATCTTTTTTGGGCTTGTGATTTACCTTGTTGACTGTCGCGTACTCGGCATCTTCAAAGGATACGACCTTCTTTGGCTTCCTGGCTGCCACGTACAGCAAATCTTCCTCACTTTCATGGACTGGTTCCAGTAAGCCTCTTGACTTCATTATGCTTCTTCCATACCTAGAAGGCTTTGCTATCACGATGGCAGTGAACAGTGTGTCTTCGGGTTCATCTTCCCGTGACAACATTCTGTCGTATAATGGTCTCCAGATCAGTGATTTTCTTGTGGGTGATGGTATTAAATTTGCTCGATTTACGACCGAATATGGAAAATAAAAATCTTTTTGGTTTTCTTTCTGTTGTGTAACATCGTCTGGACAATCACTGTCCATGTAGTCTGCTTCTGAGCTGTTTATAGACACGGAATCTGTTTCCATGGATACAGAAGCCGTGCTAACCTTCCCGAGAGAATTCGCATCAGTAGAAACCATATTGTAGGGGGACTCAATCTCCTCCCGAAGAACACATGTCTTGGACAACGACAGCCGGCGAAATGTTTTCAATGTTAGAGGCGCTTCATTTTTGTCAATGCCAGAAGGGGCGTCTCGCACTTTTTTATTCTCATCATTGACTCCAGTCTCATAGGCGATGTTGCAGTAAATAAACTCTGAAAGGAAAAACTCATATTATCTACAGGTCTATTGCCAATCATTTCCGTTTTTAGCCATTGATGGAAGCATGACATTAACTTACAGGTGTGAAATATGTTTTAGATGCATTTTTCTGACCGTATACTTTCGGTTTACAAATGTATAGGCTAACGATGATAATAACAATTGGAAGACCTACCTTTGGCAGACTCATCATCAGAAAATGTCACGGAGTCTGAAATAAAAATGTGTAGGGGATATAGAAACAAACACGTGACAAAAAAAAACATAGCTACGACAAAATTCAATACCAAGAGATTAGTTATTTTTTTTTTACACTGTGTCACGCCTATGACAAGACAGTGATTACGAAATAATAAAAAAACAGATTTTTTTTTATAGATTGATAAGACATTTTTTATTATATTGATGGAGCAGCATTTTGTATGGATTACTTACAAGAAATAAAATTATTTTACTGACAATAAGAAGGATTATAATAATAATACAAGGTGAAAATTTATACTCAAAAGTTTAGTACAAAAACTTGTATAAACACAAGCATATACACTTTTACATAATTAATTAGCAAGTAAGTAATTAGAGACATCAGAGCTAAGATTCACTTTCATCATCTAGAAAATAGCTGCGAAGAGACAACTGCTACAACACAAGGAAACAACAAACAACCAAGGACGTACAGAACATCACAGCACACACGAATGCAGAAAGAGAGAGAAACAGAAAAGTACTAGAAAGTCGTCCTTACCTCTGTGGTGTTTACAAATTAAGATGTACAGAGAACCAAGGACGACAACTCCCAGCGCTGCTGCAATAACGCCGATAATGAGCGACAGATGTGCCAGCTGGTCATGTGATGTCGGGATGGGATCTGTCGTACTTGTTGTTCCTAAAATGTTATCTAAACAAGAGAAGTTACTTTTGGTACTGTTGTCAGCAAAGTAAATAACAAACACACACATACTTGTAGCTGCACCATAATGGCGACCCTTCCAACGTCTACACCACGAGAATGTTCGAATCTTTGTTGATAACGATGAATTTTCCTTATTAATCATTGATTGCCTCGAGACTCGTAATCTCTTGCTTTGTTATTCTATTGGCATAATGCAATAGTAATATTTAATTTTCTGTTAGATTCACGCTTGGTGTTTATCTTCAACTGTCAATACATTTTGTGAAAGGGTCAATAATATTGAAAAATAACAGAACCTTTAACATGTTTAAAATTTTGTGTTATAAACGATACTGTCATAAAACATGTTTATGGTTGTTAAGACTAATTACTTACGTGGATGTTTATCAACAGTGTTGTTTTTTGCAGGCTTGGTATCAACTAAAGTACCTCTGTGTGTCTGGACATCAATCTGCGGTATAGTTGTGCGGACTTCCGGTAAGCTATTAAGTGTATTGTACATGACTGCTTCAGAGGATGTTTGGACATCAATGGTGGTCCGGTATAGCTCATGAGTAGAAAACCTAGTAGGCAACTTTGTAACTTCTGGAATATCTTGCCCAAATGTAGAATATAATTCTCCTTGAGCAGGAAGCATTGTTGAGGTCTTTTTATCAGAAAACCCTGCTTGATTTTTGGGTGTGGTCTGACTGAAGTCAAGTGAGGATGACCTACTGGTCCTCGTATCTGGAGAAACTGAAATGTTTCTGTCATATGTAGATGATAAAACAGTGTTTGAATAAATACGCGGGTTGCCTGTTGTTATGCTTTGATGTGAGTGAATGGAAACATCATCTGCCTTTAGGCTCCTGGTAAACATAAATTCATCAGTCTTTAGTTCTGACGAGGCAATGAAAGTGTCGATGGTAGGGATGTTCCGGGTATTCAAAGTTGACAAACTTGTTAGCGACCGGGTGTTTGTACTTTCTGTTTCATGTAATGGAGAAGTAGTCAGTGTTGGTGTAACAGAAGCTGTAACTTCAGTCCTACCCCTAGAGGTCCCTTCTGTTTCTTTCATAATAAATGTGTTGCTAGTATGCAAATAAACTTTATTTGTTTCAGCAGATGACCCGAGAACTTCTTGTACATTTTGATGATTAGTAACTGTCTCTAAGTTGGTGAAGTATCCGTCTCTTTCAATCTTGCTTGTTAAAGTAGAACCATGTTCAGTCCTTAATGAAATCTTACTGGTCAAATTCTCTGGATAAATTGTAAATGTCCGGCGTTTAGAACCTTCTGTACTCGACGGCAGTTCAGGCGTTAAAGACATAGAAACAGACGATTCTCCGGAATATGAACCTTTCGTATTATCCTGGAATGATACACTTCCTTTAGGATGGTCAATAGACGATTCAACAAATGGCATAGAAGAAATGATAAGTACTGGACTAAAAGATGCAATGATGTGTGGCTTATTCTGATGAGAGTCTGTTGTAGATGCCAGTCTTGATTCACCTTCAGTGGTAAAGGAATATTCGGAAGACAAAGGAAGCGAAGACATAGTGGATCGTGACATCTGCGCAAGTCCAGATACAAAAACAAGATACCTGGTGTTTATTTGGGACGACACCTCAGAGTATTTAGCTATGTGGCTCTCTTCAATTGCCTCAACTTGTGAGGAATCCATCGCAGGTGAAACGACTGTTGTCCTAGTCGGAGAAAGTTTTTCTCCGCTCGACAATGTCCCTTCTTCGATAATTTCTGTAGAAACATAACTCTGGGACTCTGTAATACCGCTCTGTTCAGTCAATTTAGTCAAGTAGTTCTGCGAGTTCAATTCAATATTATTACCAGATATGCTTGAACTTTGTTTTCTCTCAATTTTTGAAAGAACTTGTGTTGGTGTAATGGGCATTGTTGTGTCTAAATCAGAAATGAAAGAAACAGTGGACTTTGTTATGAGAGTTGTAGAATCTTTCAGGGTGTTTTCGCTGGGTTTCAGAGTCTGATGAGAAATCATTGTGGCATCTGTAATCAAGTGACCCTTCAGAGTAGAGGCACTTGTCATCATCGTCTTTGTAGCCGTCTCTAACCCGGTGAAGTATCCGTCTCTTTCAATCTTGGTTGATAAAGTAGAACCAAGTTCCGTCTTTAATGAACTCTTACTGCTCAAATTCTCTGGATAAATTGTAAATGGCCCGAGTTTAGAACCTTCTGTACTCGACGGCAGTTCAGGCGTTGAAAACACAGAAACAGATGATTCTCCAGAATATGAACCTTTTGTACTATCCTGGAATGATAAACTTTTTTGGGGATGGTCAACGGACGATTCAACAAATGGCATAGAAGAAACGATAAGTACTGGACTAAAAGATGCAGTGGTATGCGGCTTATTATAATGAGAGTCTGTTGCAGGTTCCATTCGTGATTCACCTTCAGTAGTCAAGGAATATTCGGAAGACAAAGGAAGCGAGGACATAGCGGATCCTGAGATCTCCGTAAATCCAGATACAGACACAAGATACCGGGTGTTTGTTTGTGAAGAGATCTCCGAATATTTATCAATGTGGCTCTCTTCAATTGGCTCAGTTTTTGGGGAATCCATCGCAGGTGAAACGACTGTTGTCCTCGTCGGAGAAAGTTTTTCTCCGCTCGACAATGTCCATTCTCCGATAATTTCTGTAGAAACATAACTCTGGGACTCTGTAATACCGCTCTGTTCACTTAATTTAGTAAAGTAGCTCTGAGAGTTCAATTCAATAGTATTACCAGATACACTTGAAACTTGTTTTCTCTCAATTGTTAAAAGAACCTGTGTTGGTGTAGTGGGCATTGTTGTGCCTAAATCAGATATGAAAGAAACATTGGACTTTGTTTTGAGAGTTGAAGAATCTTTCAAAGTGTTTTTCCTGGGTTTCAGAGTCTGATGAGAATTCATGGTGGCATCTGTAATCAAGTGACCCTTCAGAGTAGAGACACTTGTCATCATAGTCTTTGTAGAAGATGGATTTTCATTTGAATATTGCGAAGACTTGCCTGTAGATGGGAATGTTGTCTTTACCACAAACTGCTCAGAAAGCATGGTAGAAGTTTCATGTAAAGAAGACGATACCCCTGATGCATTTTCCGCTGAAGTCATAGACATCACCAATTGTGTGGATGAAGGGGTTTGAATCCATTGTTCATGACCTGCAGATGGTGTTGACTGGTTATCAGAATTCCGATTTCCTGGACCGGTTGTAGTTGTCACTACCGTAGTAGATTGTGAGCCTGCAAAAATGATTTTTATTTTCTATATCCGAGGAAATATTTTGTCTACTTAAAAACAATAAAGCTCATATTTCTGCATTAAATATGCCTTATACAACATCTTTTCGAGGGCATCAAACAGAAGTAATAGTTGTTACTTTTATTAATGTTAACTTTCTCTTTGTATGTTTTGATATCTGCCACTAGTGTCTCTTATACCGTTTTCAGATTCAAACTTTAAAAAAACCGGAAAAGAAGCTAAAAAGAGGTAAAAGGTAAGTGACATTTAGCCCCGAAGGTTATGCAACAAGGATGTTCAAGCACGAATTTCCCATCGGTCTTAATATTAGAGGAAGATGAAAGGAAGTGCCGTGGGCTTGCTTTTTCAGAAATCAGTGTAATAGTGGAAGGGAAGGGAAGGGATAAGTGGATGACTGATAGCCTCAATGCTCCTTGACATCGACCCCAACCCTAACCCAGTAATGTCAAACAGTCTCAAGTCGCCAAGCTAATCTCACGACTGATAACCGAGAAGAGGACAAAAGCACAAAAAAGGCACAAAATAAAAATATTAAGAAATGCTGGTTTGCTCCCCAACTGAGTTGTCACCCTGGGTATTGACGTAAGTTATCCGCTGGAGGACTTTAAGAGGCAGCGGGAGGCGACTTTTATCAGGCAAGGAGATTATTTTTTTTTAATTTTTCAGTAATATCAGATGTCCTGAGGACAACGTGCGCCACCCATTCAGTTTTTAGATTTTTACCATTACGATTTAAGTTCATTGCATACATTAGGGTAACTAAATATCTTAATTTAGTAAATATTTTTAGAAAAGAATTATTTAAATGGCTGTAGAGTAGCTAGCCAAGATGTCGGTCTAACTCAGTTTTCTGAAGATAACGCTTTAATCTTCCTGACCACTCACATCTTTCTATCCTTTCTTCGTGTGGTTAATCTTTTTTGTCTCTGCTACCATCATCTCCATCCCCCACAACTAATAACTAATACGCCTACAAAGCGAATCTTAAATAAAAAATGCTTAACATGTAAACAGTACACAAGCAACATCACACTTCATTCGGTAAAGGAGATTATATTCACAAACATCCTAAAAATTTTCTTACATTGTTCAAATTGGTATAGAGAAAAGTAAAGATAAAAATATTTGTTGCAACCTAATTTTGGGAACCTACTCGTTTGGGATATATATATCACAATAAAATTTCCAACAGACAAAATAGAAGTAATTTACTACCGAGAATCAGTCATAGTTATCGAAGTAGTTCAACAGCTGGATATTTTGGTCCAAGTTCTTCCTTATTACCTGACTTATTGAAGGTAAAGGTCAATTTCTCAGATTAATTTTATAAAGTTTGTAAAACAGGATTAGTTGAGGGGGCAACATGCTGTGCAGTATCTGCATCTGCTACTTAATCACTGTAATCTATTCAAGGCTTGGGTGGAGCATTTTTAGGAACCTTTATCAAACAAACACAAGATTATATTTTTAAATGTACCATAATTAACTTTTCAGTGATTTTTGGTCTGATTTCTAATTTTGTTTAGCTTCGGAATCCATTTTCTATACCAATATTGAGCAGCAAATAATTTTAAATGAAAACTCATTTTTCATATCTTTTTACGTTAATGGCTTTGTTTTACAAACTTTAACCAAAAGTAATAATGTAGTCAGTTTTATGTTTATAGAATGAGATAGATTACACTACCTGATAGGTTCTTTATTCTAAGTTTTATATATTTCATTGCTTAGTTGCAAAACACTGTAGACAAACAGCTAGGTCACTTCTTTAAAGAATTAAAAAGACCACATTCAAATTTAAGTTCGAAGAGTTGAATTTTGATATAAATCAGATGTTAGAGGTATGTGGGAGACAATCATCAAATACAAGGAACGATGCAAGTTGCTGCTTAAACAAAACAACAATCAACCAGTGGTGTGATAAGTAATCAAAAGAATCTAGTCGGTGAACAGCACTCACAGTTGACTTCCTCGGTATCGCTGGACTCATGACACTCTATGTTAATGCCGTCCACCCTTCCAGTGATCATCAGCTCACTCCTCCCTCTCTCCGTTCTCGAGGCGCTGACGGAGGAATTTGTAGTCAGGCAGGTTCTAGAACCATTCAGGCACATGGCGAGAACATTTTGTATTACTCCGCTGTTACTGATCCATCTGATATTGTTGTCTTTGTTTCTTGCTTGACAGGAGTAGACTTGAGTTTCATTACTTCTAATTACCGTCACTTCATTTGGACATCCTTGAAAAAAATGTTTTAGTTTGAACAACTTTTTAATGAATCGGGTGTCGTACTTACACCAGTCCAATGAGATTATTATCAGTTGTGTTTGTTTCTTATGGTCTTTTAAATTGAAAACTATCAAACAAACCATTATTTTAAAATGATTTAGTAAAACAATTTTGCAACGAAGCTTTAAGACACACAAGAAATTAAATATTGAATAATCTATCTAAATGTAAGTATAATTTTCTTAGCAGTTATTAGGTGGAAAACATCAGAATAAATTTAAACTATAAATCTTTCAGAACGTTTACACACATTTATTCTCTTGTGTGCACATCAATTCTGTAGCAATTTTAACAGAAAATCAGAGAGGTGGCCATGTACAAGTGGTTTTTTCTGCTTAGCTAAGAAGTGGCTCGAATATTTTATGAATACCAAATAAAAAAAATGGGAAATGGATAAATATACGTGAAACAAGTGAAATGCACTGAAAAAGAAAATCCTTCACTTAATTTTTATTATTAAAAGAAATGTTTGACACATAAATAATAAAAAATATTTCGTACTATGAAGATGTATATATACAAAGAGACTTGAATCATGTACATACATTAATTGCATAGAAAAAGTGCATCAATAGCGTTATAAAGAAAATTATTACTGTTTCAAGCATAACTTTACCTGCTTACCATGAACAGAATCATGAACATGTACGAGACACAGCACGACGACTACAAGTGATATCCATATGGCCATGGTTGTCACATATTGCTGTCACCGTCGCTGTTCCAAACTGTAATGTCAGTCTGAGCTCGACTGGAATGTTAAAAGCCTCCGTCACGTCCTCACGTCTTCACGTCTTCACGTCACTGAAGACGAGTGCTGAGCGTTTTATCTCGGGTACCCGCCCAGCGCCGCCATTCTCCTCTCTGACACCCGACAAACCTTTATCAGCTGTGCAGGACAGGCGGTTAAAAATAGGTTTTCCACACTTTTGACATAACTTATTAACTAGCTTATGCTCTTATTATGATTATGATTGTGTTAATGACCTATATGATTTATTTAGACATTTTTGTGTTTTCTTTTAATTGGTGAAATGAAAGAAAGTATTGTCGAGCTTTGAATTGTGTGTGCGTGTGTGTGATTATTATTTGAAAGGTAAGTGTACCTTTTGCATATTACAGTGTATATGCCCGCGTGTGTAACGAAATAAAAAAAATGTGATAAAAAAAAGGAAGAAGGAAGAATGGTAATCCACGATTTATTTTTTTTAACTGTCAAGATTAGTTGAAGGTAGACGACACAAATCAACATGTCCAGATTACCTGTGCTCATTACCTGCTGTGTTTGCTCGTTATCTTACATAGAGAGGCACTTCTTTATTTTTTCATGTTTTACAACTAAGTCACAAACGTTCTGCTTACTGGTGTAGTAATATTTGAAAAGGTAATTGTTTTATAAATACATCCCTTACACACTTCTGATACCAACGGTTTTTGTATTTGTAAATTGTTTAATTTATTTTTTACAGGAAATATAGGTAAAAAAAGTGTGTGTATATATTTGTCTGTACTGAAGATAGTTTTGGAGCGGGGCACGACAATAGTCTGAAAGTATTGCAATAGTTGACCCAAATAATAATCTGTTGCCGTTTTAATCACTTGGCGACTTGACTATTAAATAAAACCAATTTGACCACATATCTGCGTGAGCGACGTTTAAGATGATATATTTGTATATATACTGTTTCTACGAATTCTTATATCTTTATATTTCTCAACATATTATTCTTATTATCCATGCAAGTAAATGTAGTCTGCTCTTTGGCTTTCAAGATTTATTTCACACATTTTTACATAATACAACAACTTTTAACATGTTACAATATTGCAGTTGATAGACTAATCACACATATTAGTTTACAACTCTTTTTAAAAACAACTGCGGCTTGTCATGCCTACGCATCGTGCTTTACAAACTGATTTGTCAATAGATGATGTTACCCTTGACTAGTAAACTTAGTTACCGGTGATAATAGCAATCGACCGACGAACAGTTTTTAACAACTCCCCTTAACAACTTACCAGGTAAAAAAATGCGGATGATATACAAAGCGATACAATTACAAATATAATATTTTCAAAAATGATAAAAAGCTCACACTATTGTCTAAAATACTACAGACTATATAATAACACAAGTAAAAACTTACAGAAAGGTGTAAAAATATTTACGACATAGTAAAGCCAATCAAATTCAAATATTCCGATCGCTTGTCTTAAATATCGATATAAATCAGAAATAATAAGTTTCTTGTGCAAATTATATATAGGCATAGTGAGAGGTACAATACCTTTCCTACTTAGTAAACAAAAATATCGAAAATGTTTAAAAAAAAATTACGTCCTTGTTTTTAACAGAACACTAGTTTTAAAAGCATAATAAAATAGTAATATCATTAAAAAAATTCCCTCAAACAAACAAATGTAAATATAAGTTTAAAATTTGTAGTTTTAATGTACCATTTACTGACATAGGCATGAGCATACAGAAAGAATCTCACTTTTTGATAATAATATGGGATCTGTCACGAGGAAGAAAATCTTTGCGATAGGTACCCTTGAAATTTCCGATAGGAAAATAAAATTTCTTACATTACTTGCATATCTGTATTCGTTATCTTAAATCTGTTCCACTAAGATTTATAGAAATGGAAATCGACGAAGAAGGCAAAAGTGATAAAAATGTGACGGAGTCATAACCCTATGACAAGTCAACCCCTTATTTATGATTGTAGACAAAAAAAAATTAATCTCAAACTTTCATATATTTTTACCAAGCGGAATTTTACAAGGGACGGACACTTTTTTTAAAAATGCAAATGACATATGTTCAATCAACTTAAAAAGATGCAGATGAAAGGAATTTACTAAATTTAATGTGATATATGTTACATTTTTGAGCAACTATTAAGGTCAAGGTTTTACATCTAAAAAAACAAACAAGAATCATTTAAAAATATTTGCAATATGTATGATAATTTTATCAATAGTGACTCCTGATAAAAAAAACTTAGTAGGGCGGACCTTTATTGTAAACTTTAAAGACCTCAAACTAAGAAAAAAGAAAACTTCACTTCAAAGTGAAAGAAAGTTTTCAGCTAGAGCTGGAAAGTCTTATTTTTCACGAAATTGTACCCAATTATTATAAAATAAAGTGCATCCGCCATATACACTGAGCTAGCGCCATCTAGAACAAGTCACCCAGGCACCTAGCTACCATAAGCCTTATTAGCAGATACTTTTTGTAATATATTGCAGCATTTTCTTTTTTGAGGGCGGCTTTAAATGTTCTCACTTTTTATTCACAGGATCCCAAATCTTTTGTAAAGAATGGACAGCCAGCCAAAAATGATACTTGGATTTTTTTTAGGTTTTTCTTACGATGTAAGTAGGGTGGTTAAACAAAACCTTTCTCGACCGGTTACAGCAGTTTCCATGATGTGGCTAAGGGTTAAACCGTACTGTTTCTGAGCGCATCTCGGAGGTCAAGCTACTGGAGGTGTAAACAGGGTTGAACATCTCCACAAGATCAGTGGTTGACTTTTTGTTTGTCAAGCAGGAAGAGTCCGTGGCCAAAGCTGTGGGGAATTCTATTTCACTCAGACACACGCACGTGCTTGTGCTGGTTGGAGAAGTCCCTCCCCAACCATCTGCTTCGCCAGAGTGTTTGGTAGTCTTGTCTTGTCTCACTTTTAGGATGTTAGTATGAGTGTAGCTTTCTGGTGAAAGAAAAATACCTTTTTTTTGTCATCCCATGTTTGTAAAACACTCATTATCTTTAGCAAGAGCAAAGGTTTAAAAAAGAAGTTTGAAAATCCCGTTGATATTTTAGATTGTACAGTTAGTTGCATGTTACCCGTGTAATATTATTTGGTTATGTGGTGGTGGTGGTGGTGGTGGTGATGATGATGATGATGGCAATAATTTAAGTCCAGGATACTACAGTTTTTTTTGCGCCATGTAAGCTTGTTTTCATTGAAACAAAAAGCTACCCCGGAAGTAGAAAATGTTACCTACTCCTACTTCGCCTGTAGAGACTGATGAGGACCATGCCCGTGACACACACAGTGGCTACAAAAGCTGCTGTAGCGCCGATTGCTATGGACTGCAGGTCACCATGCATGGTGGTAGTTGTCTTTGTGGTTGTTACTGTAAACAGAAAAAAATGCAAAACAATCTCAGCGACATGAACACCACAGAGCATTAAGGTTGAGCCACATTAGAATTTTATTAGAAACATCAACCCATAAAAAAAACAAACAACAGAAAACAAATTCGTAACTGGAGGAAGCTCGTTGTCTATCATATTTTAGTTTTTAAAATTTACTTGCGGTACCCTATCATGATATCTGTCGCCAGTCTCAAAAATGTAAGATACAAGGATTGCATATAACTGTCAAAATATTTAGTAGTTTCACAAATAAATAATAGTCTCGAGTGTTATTATTTTTTTTTTGTTTTTTTTTTTGCAATGACCTTTTTCTGTAGACTTGTCTATCAAGATTTGGACGCTAGTATGGTCAACATTTATAACTGATGCAGTAACGATGATATGGGTCACTTCTATGGAACTGTGAGACGTGGATTCATTTTGTTGGTAATTTACACCTGGAAAGAACAAATGAATTAATAAACCAGTAAAAATATAAATAAAACAGGTTTCTAGTCATATATTTAAAATACTTTACCTTGTAAGAGTTTTAGGAGAGGCAAAAGCTTAGCCAACAAGTACTTTAGTATTAATGCAGTTAATATAATAAATTAAATGTAGATTAAATAATATTCAATAAAAGCTTAGATTTATTTTAAGAAGTAAAACAAAGGTTTTGTCCAGGAAAAACATAAATAAGAAAAACACATTATATTACTTACTCCTACTTTGAGGAGATAAGGTCGTGCTGACAAAATCTTGAAAGTCCTTCTGAGTTGTCGAATTACTGATTATCTGCCCATTGGTCGATTGCAGATTGGTTAACAAGATTGATGTGCTTGCAGTGTCTGCAGTGTCTGAAAGAAATAAAGCGCTTTCTTTCTCTATACAAACTTGATTTTTCACCATTTAAATATATAATGTTTGAAATGAGACGAATAACAACATTTTTGGTTTACGTTTATATTTTATTAAAAAAAACAAACAAAAAAAACATGATAAACGACTAATTTCATGTGCTCAAACACTCGTCTGTCACCGAATAGTTCTTAAACATAAGTTAAAACAATTACATTTTTTCGCACAAAAATATTATCATTATTAGCAAATTTATAAATAGATACGCAGCAGATGGATATAGAGATGAATAAATATTATTTTAATTATTGTCTAATGTTGTAAAGATTTTTTTATCTCAAATTACTGTTAGTTTTAGCTCATTTATTTTGGTAAACGGTAGAACACACAGTAAAAGTGAATACTTGTTTTTTCAATAAATATAAACTGGAAAGATTCCAATATCTTTGCAATACTCTCAAGTACCTTTTCTTGTAGACTTATTTCTAATGCTTTGGACAGAGGTAAGGTCTGAAATGATTCTAGTTGCAGTCATTGATGCTTGAGTCACACTCATGGTTGTATGAGACGAAGAGGGGACACCTTCATCAATGACAACTAGAAAATGAAATATAAACAGAGTTATTATTTTGTTATAAAGAACAAGCTGAAAGAATTAAGGCTTTATGTACGACACGAGATAACTCAAATGGGAATTTATTACATGTGTAAATGTTCATTAGCAATAACAAAAAATCAAAAAAAAAATATGCTTAATTCTAACTAAAGACTAAAAGGATAAACAAAAGGATAATAAACTCAAAAACCCTTATTTTTAAGAATATAAAACCGAAGTGCCGAGACTACTTCCTTGTGATATATCCCCTTTTGAGATTTAGTTTGCCAAGTTCAAAATTTAATTAGTTATTTTTCAAATAAAACTTTCATTTTTTATTCATAAAGTAGATTATAGAAAGATTAAACCATGTTTGATTGTACATATTTTTAAAGCATTTCGATCGACTCAGCAACTAATTAAATCGAGAAAATATATAAAAAGTTTTCTCCATAATATTGTGTAATCATTTTGTTACACAATTATTTGTTATTACCTTTAGTCGTGGACTTCAACATACCCTGGATGAGGGTACTATCGACATTAGGAACTGCTGTACTAACAGACAGATTGCACATGCTGCGACTTGATAAAAAATATGATGCTTCTTGATAACTGCGAGCTGAAAAGGGAAAATGATTATATTACTTGGTAAATATTAATACAAGTTGACAAATCAAAATTATAAGTTTTATCTACAACAGTTGAGTGAACCGTATGTTTTTTTTAAAAAAAAAACTGAAACAATATCTTAGATACCCTATAGTAGGTTCGCAGATTAAAGAATATAAGACAATATCGTGATGCTTACAGCTTAAGGTAAACTTGCACAGATCATGGCTGTCCCTAGAACCATGGCATTCCACACCACCACTATAGTATTTGTACGAAGACATTCGTAACTCGCTAACACCATCTGGGGACATTGTAGCTTGAAAGCAGGGATCACTGTTCATGCAAAGTCCATATTTCTCTGTATCACAAGTAGCGATTGTAGATTGTAGATATGCAGACTTCACAATCCAATGAAGAGTAAGCTGATGTACCCTCTCAATATTGCAGAAATAATGATATGCGCCATTGTTAACCCAGTTGGGATCATATGGACAATCTGTAAGAAAAACAGAAAATGTTTTGATTTTTCTTTTGTTTAAAATACTCTAATTTGCCTACTGTATCTTCTTTTGTTTCGGTAGCGGTTGTGAGAGACGTTGCAGAATAAATCTTCTACATTACTGTAATGGGATAAGTGGTTATTTCAGTTGTATTTATCTGAATATATACAAAGAATCCAGTACAAATATAAAGACTTCTATGTTTATTAGAACAGAGATGTTTTTCTCACTGATTGACATCGGTAAATAAGTGCTGACTTGAAAGTATAAGTAAATAAGATAATTGAGTGAGTGATACCTGTATTTCCACTTGACTTGGCACCCATAGTTGCTATGGAAACAAAAAACAAAACAGTCCCTTGCACTGCCGGTACCTTCATGTTTCCACGAGAACAAAAACTTCTTGAAACTTTTCCTGAGTGGAAATTTCTGTTGATTGCTCGGTACGCACACACCGCATTACTCAACCTTCATGTTTCTCTATTACAGTTTCTTTATCCAATGTTAAGCTGGGTAGTCACTCGATTTTCTTCCGGGATATCAGCCTATCATGTCACGTGATGGCTGGGGTTTCTCTCTACTTTCTTTTTTCGTGGCCTTCAAAATCTGCGGGTGTTCTACATCCGTGTGAAAACTCTTCTGGGCATGGTGCAAGTCTTCCTGTTAATGACAGTTTAAGTTATTTTTATGAAGACAAATTTCCATAAAGTAGTGCACCTTCACTTGGTAAGAGAAAGAGATAATAAAGGACGGTGGAGAACTGAAAGAGACGATAGGAGGAACAAGAGATGGAAAGAAAGAAGGTTACAAAAGAAGAGGTAGCCCCCATCCGTGAGATACAAGTGAGATTTTTATCAGCAAATATCTCCGCTACTAAGCTCTGGCTCCTTGAGTAGTCTTTTTTTTTTTGCTGTTTGTTTTCTGTTACATTTGTTAACAAATCATTCCCTCCCTTTTCTTTGTCTTTACTTTGGCAAGTCTCACTATGTGTATTTACTAGTGTAATGAAATATGTCGCATCGATTTAACTATATTTTGTCTTTTTTTTAAACTGTTCATGTTAATTAACTTAAATAATTTGTTAACCATTACGTTTTCCGTTGTTTTTTCTTATTGTCAGCTAAATAATGTAATGTAAGAAAAGAAAATGTGTAGCAATCATTTCAGTGCTAAACACAGAGCAAGGCCAGGTTGTTGCGCAAAAACAGAAGGAAACATTAAGCGGGATATGTCAATCATTGCGGGAAAGACTGTGAAGAAAAGCTCGAGTGGCGTGAAACACTCGAAGGACAAAGAGAGAAAGAGAGAAAGAGGAAAAGAAACAGTCTCCCACAAACACTCGACATTACAATGTTACTCCCGCCCGCGCGGCTTTCGCCGTACTTGAACCATGAACCTCAGAATTCTTATGAAACACTGGCGATACCACTCATCAGGGGGCTGGCGACTTTGCTTAAAACACCGGAGTGTTTTTGGGAAATGATCTTACCAGGATGTTAAATTCAGGGACTAATAATGCTACACCTCCCATCGACACTAGGAAAATGAAAAAAAAAATTATTAAAAACATTTCTAGCTGATCAACACCTGCGTATGTTGGGAATGCCGAAGTCTTCACTGGAGAGTTTTCGAAGAAAGATTCAAAGTAAACATGCTTTGGTAGAGAATAAATAAAGAACAGCTCCACCATGGCCATGATCCTCAGTAGTGTAAGAAAAAATAATAAAGGCAATTTTAATATGTGTAAAAGATAATTTAGAGCAACAACAAAAGGTGGTTCGCACACACTCACACGATCATCATTGAATACAGAAAAATGCAACTCCATTAATAAAAAAGAAGATATATTTCTTTAACATACATACGCAGTCTCGCACACTCACCATCAGTACTAGTTGCAAATTCTCTGTACACGTCTATAATTATATTATATTTATATACATATATACATGCAGGGAATGTTAGGTTCTACATATATAATGCAGAAATCACACCATAAATGAACTTGCATATACATGATTTCAGTTCTATACAATTTTAGTCTGAAGAGTGCAAATATATAATTACAAATGAGAATATGAGTTTCAAAAATTGTTTTTACAAATAAATGTCACTTTTTATAATATTGGTATGGCTTGAACTGCTTACAACAATACAAGGTAAAAATAAATTAATAATTTTATCAATAGAACATTTTATGTATTATCGTGAAAATGAGTTTTAAAAAGTACAAAACATGTTAAAAAGGAACATTTTTATTCAATCGTTACGGGGTCTCGAAAAGATTTAATACCCACGTGAGAAATGAACTGTGGTTTTAATTTTTATCGTATTAATTTGATTTTTGATAATTTATTAGAGACTACATAATTTTAAATGGGAGAAAGAGAATTAAAAGTTAGCACCTTAGAATGTACAAGATAAAAGCGAAACGTAGTTGTTGCTGTGGTTGTGTTTAGTCGTGGTTAAGGTACTAGTCGTGCACTGAGGAGATTTAACCTTTTTATCTTCCCTGGTGAACAAGGTATGGTTAACTGTTTTTGGCAGAGAGAGAGAGAAAGAGGGAAATGAGGCTTAACTATCTGTTAAATAACTAAAGAGAGCAATTCAGAATGCTCTCTTTTAAAACCTTGATGATGATGGTCGTGGTCTTCAACGCAATATCAGGAGTAGTATGAGAGTTGAAAATTGTAAAAAAAATACATTAAATGATTTTCAACAGCCGTCTGTGCACTGCCGTGTGAAAACCAGGAGTTTTAAATTAATTTTGAGGCATTATGTCAATCTTGCTTTTTAAATGTATTTTAAAGGTTCCCCGTGTCACCAGGAAAATCTTTTACTGACAGTCTTCTCGATGGAAGCTGCTCCTGTTCCAGTCGAGCTTCGATGACATTAGCTCGAAGCCGTTTAAGCCTTGGCTTGGGAACAGGTTCTGTGGAGTTCCCAAAGATGTCCTCAGCTGACGACAGACTAGTGTCAATGACTTCTTTTAAATGTGTTTCCTGAACAGGGTCACTCTCACACACTCCTGGGTCAGGGTTTGGAATTGAATCTTCCGGTGTATCTTCTGAAGAAATGGCCTTCATTTTCAACATTTGTTTCGTTTTTGGCTTGTTTATCTTAGTGTTGACATCCAGCTGGCTTTCTTTTATATCTTCATCCCCAAGGCTAGCTGGAAGATGACTGTTTGTTGCTTCGTCTAGATTGGGGTTTGATAAAGCTTGGCTCTCCTCATCAGACTCATTTTTTCTTGTCTCTAAAGAATCTTGTTTCTTCGACCTGTCTACGATTGCATAGATGTCCCTCAAGTTCTTTGCACTATTGGCATCTGTCATCTTAGAGCTAACATCTTTATCTGAAAAAGCTCTGCTGTTCTCTTTTTCTTTCAACAGTGCTGCATCTTCTTTTTTCTTGTTTACGACTGCATATACCTCCACCTCATGCCCTTGCTGGTGGGTACCTCCAACACCCTTAGTTTCATCGCCGTCTTTAACAGTTCTACCGCCCTCAGGTGTTGAATTAACCAAACGTTTTTCTCTATGTATTTCAGCCAACTCTTTCAAAGTAAGTTTTGGGGCTGGTCTACCCTTACCACTGCTCTCATCCACTACATTTTTTACAGCCTCTTTCCACTTAATGTTTCTGTGTTCATTATTTCTTGAGTGAGGCGTTCGCTCATCAACGAAACTGCAGGCAGTTATCTTGTCATTAAAACCTTTCCCAGTAGATACTGATGTGGAAGCTGGTTTTTGTGTCTCCCTTGATAAGCTTGTCTCAGCCATGAAGACAGTGAAGTTTGTAGTGTTTTTCGTGTTTGGTTCGTTGAGTCCTTGTCCTTGTCTGGATGCTCTGTTGATCATCTCATGCATGAGACCATTCTCTACTCCACCTGTAAGAAAGGTAAGCTGAATAGTTAAAAGAAACACAAGCCAAGGAATTATTTTTATAGACCAACAATTTCTTAATTAGCAGAAACAACATTTCAGTCTTAAGTTGAGGATTCGATGCTAAGAACAATTAAGTGACTAAGTGTCATACGATCACTGATAAAGTTTTCAGTTTAATTTTCTAGTTTTTTTTTCTAAACTAAATTTGTTTAGGCTTTAGCGCATTGTTGGAACATTGGGTAAACATTATTAACAGTATAGGGACTAAACACAGCTACATTCTCCCATTATGTATAAACATAAATATTATCTCAGTAAATAACGATTAGTCTGTGTATAGTAATCCTTTTATTGTCACAAACATCAGAACCTATCAATAAATACTTTTTTCTACAAATAATTATTCGAGACACACCTTTCCCATCTCTGCGTTTAGTGATCTCTGGATTAATTCTGTTTTTCACTGAAAAAGTTAAATCACATAGGTTTTTAATGAAATTGCAGAAAAAAGTTTAACTTGTGTTAAATCACGTGCAAAAGACGCGTGTGCAGTTGAAAATGTCTTCTTCTTTAATTATTGTTGATCGCATTAAATTTTATAAATTTATGATGAAAAAATGTATGACATAATTTTTATTTACTATCTCCAGATAAAAGGTCATAAATGATACGGAGTTTTGCGAATGAATAAGGTTTGCTGCTCACCTGCCTCTTTCACACAAACACAAAATGAAACAACAAACAACTCACGTTTCTGGCTTTTGTAGCAAGCAAAGAAAATGGCAGCAATGAGACAAACAGCAGCCAGAACTGAAAAAGTGCCTGCCACTGCAGCTACTAGGACATCTCCAGATGACTGATCGTCCTTTTTCTGAGCTGATGCCATACTGGTGGGTGGAGAGAAGAGCTCGGTACTAGAGACATCTAGGGAATGTATGAAAATCCTTAGTAGCTTTCCACTTTGTATACTTACTTACTCACTCACTCATCACTCACTCCTTCACTCACTCACTAGGGAAGAGAATTACCAGAAAAGTAACAAAAAAGATGTAGGAGTATAATTTTAGGAGGATGAGTAGACCATCAATAGAAGTAATACCCAAAAAGACAAATAATATGAAAAGTATTAAACAACAGAACTGAAAGATTAATCTATTGATATTAAGTTCACAACTAATGAGCAGTATACAAAGCATAAATAAAGATAAATAAACAGTGTTTACTTTCTGTTGATAATGTGTATCTCTCTGTGGTGTAGTGGTTTTCATTAGAAACATTTCTTGATGAACTTGTTTCTAAAGTTGAAAAATACTCCGTGCTCTTGTCACGAATACTTGCTGATGGTGAAACAGTTTTGCTTGCAGTAAGTCCGTGTTCAGAGACATCTTTGGTAAAGGGTGTTTGTGCTGTGGATACAATTTCTTCGTTGACACTGGTCATGTTGTTTGTTGTGTTGTCAAACATTGATTCTATTGTTGTTGTGTCAACATTTTCTGACATTGTGTTTGTTGTTCCTCCCTTGCCTGCGTTATGTTCTGTTGATTCCCTGTTAAAGTGATCAGAAAATGTTGTTTCGCCTTGGAATAGAGATGTGGGCGTTGATAGGCCTCTTGGTACATTCGTCGCAGTTGTTAAATTATTTGTTACAGAAGTTTCTGTTGTATTCACATATTCTGATGTCAATGTTTTTGTTTCTGTTATAACTCCAGTCGGTGGACTTGCTGATGTCATCTCACTGTTTGTTTCCACAGACGATGACATTATAAATGTTGAGGTCTGTGGACTTGTGTTTAAACTTTGGCTATGCAATGAAGATGTTGTTTCGCTGTTTGTTCTTCCATTATCCCACGTCGCAGTTGTCACATCCTCACTCCATCTATTCGTATTTGTTGTTTCATCGCTTGACATTCTCATTTCTGTTGATTCACTTTTCCATTCACTGTCTGTTGTTTTGCTGTTGCTTGTCGTATATGTTGTTAACCTTTCATACCCTGTATACATATCTGTGTTTTTATCGTTTGGCATACTCATTTCTGTTGTTTCACTATTCCATGTTGTTTTGCTGTTATTTGTCGGATATGTCGTAGATTTTCTATACTCTGTTTCGATTTCTGTTGTCCCAACACTCTGTTGATCATTCTCTGTTGTTTCACTGTGCCTCGTAGTTGAAGAGGTTGTTTCCAAGCCTAATGTATTTGATGTTGTGGTATTTCTATTCATAACGGAAACTGTAGACGATGGAGTTGTCTCTCTGTATTTCATTGTTGTTCTTTCCCCTGGCACAATCGATGTTGTGTAAAGATCCTGTGTTATTTCTTTCCTAGTTGTCTCAACAGTCGTCTGACGATCTGCCGAAGGAGTGTGGCTCAAAGATATTGCTGTAGAAAAATAAAAGCTGTTATGAAACATTTTTATTTCCGTATCTGTCTTTTCTCCTTTATTAAAATGCTTTTTATCCGTTTATGATATGTTTGATACAGAGTATAATAAAGTGAAATTTCAATGTTAACAATCAAATCGCTTTATTTTTGTTTTTTTCTCAGATATTCAATGGGACAAAACCTATGTAAACATTGCGTTGGATTGTCTCCCGTTAAATATACATATGACAGTTGCTCAGCGACAGTCTCAACTGGTATCGTTTTAGTTTGAAAAAGTAGAACTAAATTGACATAAAAAAACACAAGACTTAATTTGACTGACCTGAAGCAATATTTTATTGTTTACATTTGTTAATTTTTGGCTAGCAGTTTACATTTATTGAAACGTTGATCCTAGCTACTCTGTACATTCTAGTACCGCTCATATAACAAATGTTTTTGACATTCAACTGATTTCACGAATGGATACTCACACTGTGTACGCTCACTAGTCTCACCCATGACTGGGGTAGTAACACTTGACACATCTGCTCTTGAATTTTTCGATGTGAATGTTGTTTCTTCGCCGTTGTGCTGGTCTGACAGGCTCCTTGATGACACAGTAGTCATATCTAAAATCATATAAAGAAAGTATTAAGTGTCTGGTACAAAATAAGTATACTTCAGCATGTGTAGAATCCTTGTATACATGCAGAAACATTTAAATTATTTCTTAGAGTAGTTCTTGCCTTGTGTATGATGACTGACATAAGCCGTGGTTGTAATCACACGTGACGTAGACGTTGTTCCATCTGGTGACCAGCCAGTAGTTTTACTGCCGCCATGGTGACCAGACGTATCTTTTGGTGGAATTAAAGTCACAGCTACAATAATAAACAAATTAATATGAAAAAATATAATTTATATTCTAAAAAGATAGAGTTCCAATCTGCATTACTAGCCGGACTCAAGATGCTTTCATACATACAAGGGCATGATAAACATTTGTCGAAAGTAAACATCGAAAGCATCTTCATGAACGCACACGCACAAACATGCATGCACATTGCAGAACACACACACACACACACACGAATACGCAGACATGCACACTCGTGTGGATAGAGTGTTAACTGCGGCACTCGGAAATTAATCCACCCTCACATCCAGAGGTACTCATCATCTACTGCACTTTTGTACAGAAAAATTTTAGGTATATGTAAATAGTGCGTTCGTATTTGAAACTCAAGGTATTGAGGTGAAATTATGCATTATTGGAGGGAAAGCTCTTATAAATACCATATTGTAGTGTTTGTACAAACTATACAACACGAATGTCAATATAACAACTACATTCACACCAATATTGTTTTCGCACTAACTTAGGTTCGCTTGAGTTTCTACACTGTTGATGATTTCCCGGCATTCCATTTCTCCGTCTGTGTTCTCCCAGAAGGTAGTCGCAACCCTGAGCTCGCTGACTGTACCATTTCTCTTCGCATTAAAGCAGGGGTCAGTGTTCAGGCAATGATGATCGGGTCCACCCAAGCATGTCGCTACCACACTTGACAAATTATTGTGGACCTCGTACCACTTCACTATATTTCCAGTTTGAAGACCAGTACAAAGGAATGTGTACACTCTATTGTTGTCGATCGAAGCCATATCTTGCTCGCATTCTAGAAACATAAATAATTATAAGAAAAAGGATTATCGCTAGAAGCGCTTGTGTGCAGACAATTTATTCATCTTTGTGTAGTATTTTTATTTTGGGTTAGTGTGTTGAGCCAAATTGTTTTCAGACATGAAGTCAGACACAAATGTGTGGATGCTTACGCTTAAATGACTAACAATTATTACATCTAGAAAAATTGTGTAGCTATTTTGTTCGTTTTGCATTGGTACTGTTATTTATCCACTTTTGCTTTTATTGTTTGCTTACCTGTGGTGCTAACAACACGCTTTGTTGAACTCGGTCCAGTTGGTCTAGTAGTAAAAGTTGCTATCTTTGTATTATCATTCCCTGAGTAGTTTGTTTTCATCGTCTTGTCATTAATTTTACATGTTAGAGCAATGACAAGATAAGTATATATTTTGTCATGCCTTTGCTTTACATTTTATAATGCATACCCGTTGTAAAATAATAATAATCATTTTAATAGATCAGATAGTAACAGATATACAAGTTTTTTTTCTGTGAAACCTATAAAAGTTTCCTGTCTAACAAAAATATATGAGTTTCTCAGAACCTGTACTTGTAGACATGCTGGCGGATAAGGCCGATGATGTCAGCCCACCTGTCTTTACTGATGTTAGCCCAGCTGTCTTTACTGATGTTAGCCCAGCTGTCTTTACTGTTGTTGGCCAAGCTGTCTTTACTGATGTTAGCCCAGCTGTCTTTACTGTTGTTGGCCAAGCTGTCTTTACTGATGTTAGCCCAGCTGTCTTTACTGATGTTAGCCCAGCTGTCTTTACTGTTGTTGGCCAACTTGTCTTTACAGATGTCGGTGCATCTGTCGTTATTGATGTTAGCCCAGCTGTCTTTATTGTTGTTGGCCCAGCTGTCTTTACTGATGTTAGCCCAGCTGTCTTTATTGATGTTGGCTTATTGTTCTTTACTGATGTTGGCACACCTGTCTTTACTGTTGTTGGCACACCTGTCTTTACTGGTGTTGGCCCATCTGTCTTTTCTGATCTTGGTACATATGTCTTTGCTGATGTTAGCCCCCCTGTCTGTACTGATGTTGACACAATGTTCTTTACTGTAGGTTCGACATCAATGTTTGTCTTTACATTATTATTTGTTTTTCCAATTGTTGTTTCACTATTACTTGAGTTTTCGATTGTTGTTTCAATATCTCCAGGTTTCGTTGTCGTTCTCTCGATATTCTTCGTTTCCCCTGTTGTTAACTGATTACCTAAGAACTTCAGTCTCTCCTTCAGCGACGTTGTTATTAGAGCTTCCGTTGTGATTAAGTTTCGTTCACTTTTATCCGATAGTCTACCAGTCAGTGTCTCCGCTGTTGCCAAACTATGGACCAATGGATTAGTGGTTAATATTGCTGTTACTGTTAATTGCTTCAGCGAATTAACCGTCTCGGTAGTTGCACTTCCTGCAAAAAAGTACAATTTTATGTATCATATTATACAAACACCATTTATGTTGCGAAATTACTTGTTTTGAAATAAATGCTCAAATTTGACAATACTGACATATCGACATTTTCTAGTAACTATACAACAATGTCATTTTAATGAAACTATTAATTTTAATGATTATTTGATTAATTCTCCATGCGTGTGCTTTTGGGTTCCTTATAAAAGTAGTAAATTATTATAAGCCGCTAATAGATAAGTGCTTTACAAATAATATAAAAGACCACATGAGTGACTAGTGGCATTATTACAGTTATGGTTGAAAGGACTATGGCTGGATCATCTTGCATTTGAATCTGACACCTGTCTCTTACTAACTTCATAATGTCAGTTACTTTTATAACAAATTTTACTTTGCAACAGAATAAATAACGCTAACACATTCCTATAATATTCAGCTTAAATAGCAAAATAGACTAAAATGTTGTATTGTATGATTTTTCCTTTAAAAATTAATACAACAATAAAAATAATTGAAACCACATTTAACTTATCAGTAGGATTTGTAGAAACTCCGAGTGGAATCAAGTAAAATAATTAGTAAATAGAAATGCCACGTAGTATACCAAGAAAACAAGGGACGTAACAAGTAATACGTGTTCAAGATAGAGGTTATTCCCCTTTTACACACTCGTATTCCGCTGCTACCAGGTATTAAAAAGTGAGACATAGTTATGATAATGAAATATTATTGTAAGATAATATAGTGCGTGTATTCTTTTTATGTGTATTGTAATAAATATATTCCAATAATTTGATACATGGTTCCTCAGTTGAGATCCTTTAGTTATTGTTTTATATTTCTAATTATTGTCATATTGTTTTGTTTCATGCTGTAAAATTCTCTAATCATAACAGCGAAGGTCTCTCTAAAGACAAAAATAGTGGAAAGACAAGGTAATATCTGGAAATTTTAGTTTGCTTTGTTTAGCATAATTTTGAAAGGACCTTCACCTTATCATTTATGGTTGACATGAAAGATATTTTGTGCTTGCTTATCTCATCTTTCGTGTGCATCTGTTGTCATACACTGATTTAAAACTGCCTGAGGCCGACAGCCTGTCTGAGAAATAAATTGTAACTGTAGATATTCCTTAGATATTCATTTGCTTTTATTTCTCTAAATGGATGTAAGCGACATAAGTATTTTCTAGGAAAATAGAACAAATATTTGATAAAAGAGCCGACAAAGAAATGTATCTACAATGTCATTAAGGTAAGAGCTGTAAGTAAAAAAAAAGAAAGACAGGTGACAGACAGACAGATAGACTGACAGGCAAACAGACAGCAGAAATATGACAGAGAGGTGACAGATACAAGAAGGAAAGATTTTGTCATTCTCAGGAACGACAACAAGAAAAACAAAGAGGTATAATGTGAAGAATTGACCCTGCACATTTTTTACAGAGGTCTAGTACATTTCGTAAGAAGAGCAACAGATAAGCCGTAAGTCAGATACAAGGACAACCCAAACACATGACTTCTTACTTGCATGAGAATTGTAGATTAACATTGCCATAGTCAAAATCACATCCAGGAATAATTTATACAAAGCCATTGCAGGTTGATCAAGTGATGCTCTTTGTTCGTTTCACTGCTGTTGTTCTTGTTTCTCTCACTCGTGGGACGTGATACTCCATCATAGCATCAATGGACTCCTGAGATGCACTGAACTGATGCCCTACCCTCACATTCGCCGACAGTAGTCACGTGTAGTTGTGGTGTGTCACAATTATAGTTACAGCGCAGACATTTTTTGTTCGTTTAGTCATTGTTATCTCTGCATGCCTATCTTATCATCAGGGTGCCGCCTTTTGATGTATACGAGGGCTCTTCTTTCTCTCATGTGCAGCTGGTCGTTGTTTATCATAAAGATAAAGACAAAAATTTCGTACAGGATATTTTTATTGTTTACTGCATCGGATGTTAATGTGTTTGTACATTCTTTCATGAATTTTGTTTCTGTTTGTTTTCCTTTCTTAAACCTTTTCTTGCTTTTTTGTTCTCCTTTCTTTTTCACTGTTATACGTTCTTTGTAAATAAATAAACAGAAAAAATATTTGGTAGGTTTAAGCGAAAACAAAATAAACAAACGACAAATCACAAAATGTTTTAAAATGTTCTAGAGGTGATGGCTTTATCTGCTTTGGAGGATCACGAACAAGCCCACCCTCCAGGAATCGTGTTGTTGCATCTTCGAAAATATCTCCTCATATCGAGGGAGAACCAAAACTAAGCTTATTTCACGATTTGCACTGTCTTTGTGAAATCCAACTGATGTTAAAATAAACTCTTGAAATTTTTTTATTTCTATCGATAAGCACCGATCCGGACAGGCTTTGACACGAAAAGGATCAGTAAAATGCTTAACACATTTATAACAATTGAAATGTAGGGCAGGTCTTGTGGCTGTGATAACCCTAGCAATCGTAAGTGGGCACAGGGCACAGGGCACACACGAAACACAGGCATCAACAGTTTACACCAAAGTATATCATCAGCCTATACCATAGAAAGAAATAATTTGTTGCATACAAACATCAGTCATCTTCAAAAGGCTAAGTAACCTGGTCACTAGACTAATTTTAGGGCAAAAGATTGTCAAACCTATAACATGTCATATTACACCAACATTAGGTTACTTTTGATGAATGTGAGTGTGCAGTAAACAAAGCAATCTTCTTTGTAGAAAAAAATAGTCTGTATTTCTCACACAGCGAATTATTTTAAGGTCAGGTCAAGTGACAGCTAGCGATATGTGATGTTGAAAAGTGCTTTAAGCAATGTGTAAATATCTATGTGTCATAGGTCTACAGTCAAACAAGCATAGAACTACATGCACACACTCTCTAAAACACACACACACACACACGCACAAGCAAACCAAAGAGAAAAAGACTAACAAAAAAAAAACAAACAAACAAAAAACCGAATGTGAATTTTAGAAAGATTCGGCGAGAGTGGAAGATATACGGGTGAGGGTCGTAATAAGGGTTAAAAGATACAATTTACATTAACAAAGAATAATTTAATCAAAACGGCTAACATTTTTTCCGTTTTCATTTTAAGGATCTTTAATCACAGTGACTAAGTAAACGCGGCCCAGTGATCCTTGAAGAGTAACAAGGACTAAACTAACTAAACTTAAGTAAACAGAAGATGTTTTTTACACCATGTCTGATTTTAAAAACTTACAATTAGCAAATTTGAGACAAAAAAGTCGTCCTAAAATAACTGCAAATATTGCTCACAAAAATTCCTTTAGTATCTGAATGAGCATGCGACCAAAGGAGGTCGCTTTTGTTTTTAGCATTCTTATTTTCACATAAAAGATATTTCTTAATCTGGCACATCTCTCTGTCTCTCATCTGACCTGACCACAATACGATACGGTTTGTAAGCAAAGGTACAAAGTGTTACTTTCTCTACGTAGTTCGATGGTACTCGGTTATCTTTTAACAAGAACGACAACCTGTGTTTGCCCTTTGCGTTTCTCAAACAGAGTTCCTTCCCTTTGAAAGTTTAGCCACTCGATATATCTGATAAGAAAATTTGTAGTAAATAAGTGTTAAGTATAATTTAACCGACAATAATATGAGCCAAAATCGTTTAAATTGATACAACCCTAAATTTATTATTATTTTAAAATATTTTTATTGTTATTGTTAGAATTGTGAAAGCAAAAGAAACTAAAATATTCACGTGCAGTTATTTACCAAAGAAAAGAGGCCGATGCCACTTACATGAGGAAATAAATTATCTCAAATGCACTTGAGCTTGTAAATAACCAGATGAGTCAGTTTCCTGTTTTAGTGTGTGTTCTGTTATCTCTTAATTGCTATATGTGTGTGAGAAAGAAAGAGAAAGAAAAAAAATTATAAAGTAAAAAACAGAAAAAAGTAGGCAAAGAATAGGTAAAGAGAAAAAAAAGATTATCATAAAGGATGGAAAAATCAGTGTTCAAAGGAAGGCAGGAAGGTGTAGGCCGTGCTTTGATGTTGCTCAGATAGTGAGTGTTTATTTACTCTGAACATTTCGCCTGTCAGAAGCGCAAATACTGCTTAATGGCCTTCTCTCAAGTAACAGTTAAATTCAACCTTTCTTCTGCTTACAAAGACTTTTTGCAGGACATTGGAATTTCTGTGTTTTGATCTAAGACTACCATTTTTCTTTCTTTGCGACCCTTTTCACTTGTTTATTTAACGAACACATTTGTACCGACAATGAGATGTCTTATGCAGGTGAGAGATAAAGAGGTGAAAGGTCGTTGAGAAGTAGGAAGACTCACATCAAAGACAGAAAGAGAGGTCAAAACACTCTAGGGGAAGCACTGACAAAGGGATTGGATGGGTGAGTAAGAATGCGAGACTAATTTAATCAACAACGGTCTGTGAAGCCTTTTCAAGGGTCAGGATGACCGGGTCAAATCCTGTTCCGGGTGTTCACACTTGGCTGCTGAGAACAGGCCGACAGTGTGCAGCTTGAGATAGCGTGAGGGAAGAAGAGAAAGTGGTGTGTCATCTACTTGTGTCTGACTTCTTTTGTGTACATTGTGTAGCTGTGATATGATTAACATCTCTAAGAAAACTCCTTTTGCTTTAGCATTTTACAGCCATTTCTCTTCTCTCTTTCTAGTTACATCTCTTTTTATAGACTAACCTTTTGCCACAAGTGTATTTTTATCTCAGCACACACTTGAACACACACACACATACACACGCTCACACAAACACAAATTTGAAAAGAGAAACAGAGCGAGTGAGAAAGCAAGAGAGTCAGTCATAGCAATAAATATCTAGAAACGACATGAATGTATTTACATACGAAGTAGAGAGCTAAGCCTCTTTATTGGGTGTTGTCAAGAGATTTCGAAAGAAGCTTAGCCACACACACACACAAACTTTACACATGAACAATAGAAGTACACACACACACATGGGCGCTCGTTCACAACCATCACGATTCTCTCAAGCAAAGAAATAAAAACAAACACCTACATTATAAAGTTATAACTGACCGAAGCATCGCACTTTCTGATACGCGCTTCTCCTACATTGCATTAATATTACTGATAACCTACATTTTCTGTGTTCAGATGACATTGTGCCCATTAAAGAATCGTTTAGCTCCGAGTTTTAAAAACAATTACACTGGTGCGCCACTGGTCGTTAACTTTCGAATGCACAAAGTTATATAGAGTAAGAATGAGAGATGTAGTTATAGGAAGGGAGAGAAGGATAAAGCGAGATAGGCAGAAGGAGGGACGAGAGAGGGATAGACAGATAGAGACAGACAGGATAGGGAATGTGATTAGCTATGAATGTTAACAGAAATTGTTATTAAAAAAATCATTTATTGCATTAATATTACTGATAACCTACGAATAAATGACACTGTGTCTATTTATATCACTTCTTACAACATAAGCTTATGTTTACTACATTGCATCACAAAGTGACTAAGATAAAGAAAGAAACACACTGAGAGAGAGAGGCACAGGTCAGGTCAGGTCAGGTCAATCCCATGCCCGGTCCGGGCGTAGGGGGGACCGTCCGGCAGCAGCAACAGACAGAATTTTCCACCCGGTCCTGTCTTGAGCAGATGAGAGGCACAATTAAGTGGCAAATGACAGACTTTTTTATTCCTGAAATACATTTTTGATTGAGAAGCTGTGCTGTGTTTTAAGGCAAATATTTAACCACAAGGTGTTCAATCATTTTAAAACTGCGAAAAAAGAGAAAAAAACTCATTACAAAGTCGCAGGTATTTTTGCATGTAATACTAAAATACAAAAAAGTCAGATTTCAATGGTGGTAACTAAATTGAAGACTTCACGACAGAATATGAATAAATCAGTTTTACAGCTATGTCAAATCACTTAGAGCTATTAGCTTTAAGGAGGATATTAATTTCCGTCCTTGTACAAGGGCATTTCCGTTGTTCTTCATGTTCAGCAGACTGGCTAGATTATTAAACGCGTGTCACTGCTGGGATGGCTGTTGCTATGGAGATGACATTAGACTGAGTGGATGTAACACATTTAAGACCTGTCAAAAACTTCCGCTAAGAGCGAAACTGAGCAGTGTTGAAACATGTAACAAATAAACACTGGATGCTGTTGATGCCAGTTTAGTGACTCACAACTTTAGACAAAATCCGCCAATGTCCGTATGGTGCATTCTCTGTTATATTACAACATGGATTAAAATAAAACGCGCAGCTTCAGCTTCCGAATTCATTTATTGAATTTTTGAAATAGTTGTGAATATATAGATTGTTGATGTTATCTACGGAATAAGCAGGACATTTTTATAATAATATTTACCAGTAAAAAAAAGACATTTCCTTCTTTGATACTAGCAAGGCAAACAAAGAGAGAGAGAGAGAGAGAGAGAGATTAAACACAGAAAAACAAACAGTAAGAGTTAGATAGATACACAAACTACACATATATACATATAAGGTTCATAAAATTATAAATAAATTTCAACCGCGGGGGAATGCAAGGGAGAAGGAGGCAAAAACTTACCTTTTAATCCTGTGAGAACATTGACTACAAGTGTGAGAAACTCCTTTATGTGTTTATAAAGCCAAAATCTATACAACTTTCAGTCATAATACGCGTGTATTCTTACACACTCATATACAATATAATAATACAACAAAAATTAGAAAAGATTATAAGGCTGTACAACCACTTCCACATCCCAGTCCTATCTCTCACCTTCCTCTGCCAACTATGACACCTATACCCACATTGACCCTTCATTTCATAATTGCCTTTCTTATACACTCGTTCACCTCCACATCTTCACACATCAACACCTTTAACCAAATGTTTTCTCTTGATTAATTACTCCTCATCTTAGCAATTTGTTGTCAAAGGACTTTTTTCCAACATTAAGAATATAGTTTGAGGTAACGACTGCTATATTTGTGATTGAAAACATAAGGTACTTCCTTGAATATTTTACATTATGTATGTCTCAGATTTGTATAAACACGACATATACAGAACACATTTACATCATCCTCTGCCATATCTTAAAAGAAGGGACCGTGGCGAGTTACTTAAAATTATACAAACAGTTTTTATAACTATTTGTCTCTGATACTCCTACTCGAAAACGTTTGTTCTCCTTTTTTATGTTACTATTTAAAAATATCGATACACATTCTCGTTCTAAAGACATTTTAAATCTACCATACACCTCAGAGTGTAAGCTAGTTTGAAAACCAGTTCAATTAGTTAAAGAAACAGCAAAAACATATTTACGCCTTAAATTCGGTTTACTGTAGCCAACCAAATTGGAAATCATAGATTATATCAAATTTTTTTCTTTCTTTCTTTCTTCTGGCATGTGGAAAAAATGTATCAACATAAGTGGCTTCTTTGAAAATATTAGCCAAGAAACTCGACGGATTTAGGTTTGTTTTAAATCTCATAAAATAATATCGTTATACTAAAGTTACATTCTTGGGTTTTTAACACGTTTATAGAGGTAGACATTATTAAAGTTTAATGTGATGGTAGATAT
Source organism: Pomacea maculata (assembly GCA_004794325.1). Taxonomy (NCBI): domain Eukaryota; kingdom Metazoa; phylum Mollusca; class Gastropoda; order Architaenioglossa; family Ampullariidae; genus Pomacea; species Pomacea maculata. The sequence continues at coordinate 47,069 of SRHC01000818.1, read as the reverse complement.
CTAAATGATCTTCTTGTCTAGTGCGGTCCTCTTGGAACTGAAGGACATTGTATTCCTCTTCTGATATGGTTGCTTCAGAATTGGCCTGTTATAATAAAACATTTTTGTGACATTTACGAAACTAAGGTAAAAACTTTGTAGATAGCAACCTCCTTTCTTGTTTGTGAAATATTGGAAATGCCAGTATTATACTAAGGGGATAAAAATAGTTAAAGGATAGAAATATTACTTTTGCAAATAACATTAAAATAATGTATATTAGATGGTATTATTTACTTTATGTATATTTTAAAAAGTAGTTACTGTATTTTGGTTTCTTTGATGCATGTCAGAAATAAAGTAACTAAGAAAGAAACCCATCATAGACGAAATATAAAATTCTTAATAGACATGAAAAATCGTACCCCAGTGTCATGCTGGTGTTGTGTAGGCACTACAGCCCAGGGAACTATATGGTACACACCCAAGCCAGAATCTGTGGGCACTTCAGTGACATTCATATAGCCAGTTCCTGAAATTAAGACATAAAAATGAAGTATAGTCTATCTATATATACATATGAAGGTGCCATGTTGTGTCACCCTATTTTTTGTTACTCTTGAAATGATGTCAAACATTACTTATGGACTTTTGGTCAGCCAAATATCTGTGTTAAATCTTTACATATTAAGTCATTTTCATTTTTTTATGTCATAATTTCTCAAGTTTTCGATTTTTTATAATGTCGGAGAAGATCATGATGTCACCTGTTAAGTCACTGAAATGTCTTCCTCCAGCCGTTGTTCGCTGGGACTTAAGTGTTGGTCTCGTCCTTGACTCGGTAGTCTGGGAAATGTCTTGGTTTTCCTGGGGAATACAGACCCTATCCATCTCTGTGTTTTCGGTTGTTTGTCTGATTGTCACATATTCATCCTCGACCTGACCAGAGGTCGTTGTCATAACGACGGTATACAGGTCTCCAGAAGGAGCGGCGTGACGTGTGATAGGGGTCTGTGACCTGTCGACGACTGCACGTGACTGAGATAATGGATTCCTTCGATGACAGAAGTAACTAGAACAAGGCCACAATCTCAGGTTTATCTTTCCTTTACAAATCGTTCCTGAAAAAATCAAAAGTACAATTTCTTAATCTTGTAACATTCTACAAAGCAGGATTATAAATATCTGATATCTCAAAGAAATTTGAGAAAAGTTTTCGTCAACGACGTATGTGGTGTTAATTACGTGACTAATGTTAATTGTTTTATAAATGTAGATGTTTTTAGAGACTAGGACCCTGCATCAAAATATCTTCAGTAAACGCAAACTAGCACTGTCATCTAATTAACATGTTTTCATTCGTCATAAGTTACATAGTAACGAGTTTGCTCTCAGAGAACAATGTTTGTATAAAACGATATACTTACAAAGAGATTACCATAGTTGTGGTCACTGGTAAGTGTAAAAAAAATCCAAAATTGAATTAATCTGATAACGAAATGTGAAACCATCTTTCTATTCCGTGCAGTTCCTTTCCCACTCAGATCGGAGCTCTTAAGACTTACTATCCTCTGGGAATAACTTTATTTCGAAGCTTTGAACAGTCAGAAGCTAATTACTGTCCTTACCAAAATTCATTAAAAATTTACGAAAAAAATTGTATGACCTTTCAATGGTGACAATTTTACCAGTTTTTGATATTCTAAACGACCTGCTGCAGTATATTGTAGAAAATAAAAACAAAGAAGGATATCGCTAACAATTCTGTTATATGGTTCATTATGTCTTTAACAGAATCGTGTTACCAAAAATCTAAGCCCATTTAACGAAAAGATAATTAAATTATTTAAAATGTACTGCATGCAAAAAGTGTAATGAGATGATAGACACTAACAATGTTTATTTAGCGGGCTGTAGAAGGCAATGGAAGTTTTGGATAGACCTATCGCTCCTAAAAATTACGGAAAACTTCAAACAACTATGAGCACATTAATAGAGTGTCGAAATGTTAACGACAAGAAGGTAAGCCACATCGCAGTAATAGCTAAGTCGATTTATACTGAAAACAATTAAAAATTAAATAAAGCATCTTTGTACGAAAGACAGACGTAGAACATGAAAAAAAGGTAAGATAAAATATAATCAATAATACAAAAGCAATATGCAGTATCTTTTACTTTTTTAGCAATTCCTTTAAATATTACTTGGTATTAATACGTATCAGGTATATCCGGAGAAAGACATTGAAACATAACGACTTGTAATGACATAAAAAGTCAATATCCCCGAATCCATTTGAGTCATTTGGTCCAGAAACAAACATTATCAAAACTATAATGCTGCGCTAAAATTGGGGTCTTTAGAAGTATCTAAGGTAACAGTAATCACTCAAACCTTTTCGCCGTTTAACTATAAAGATAGTAATGAGTGTTCCAATGATGGTGATTAGCATAGCTGCTACAATAAAGCCACCAATCATCCATGCCTTTACGTTTGCTGCTGATGCCTGTTCTTTTTCTGTAACAATAAAGCCAATATATATCCACACAGAAGTATAAAATAACTAAACTTTTGATTTTCTAATAAATTTGGGATTGTACAAAAACTTATTCGAGTTTTATTCCACAATGTATAATAAAAATTAAGTTTGGTGCACTTTTTGGCAAATGTTAAGCGTATGTACATGTGTGTTTCTGTGTGTATATGTTTTTGTGCAGATAAATTTGTATGTGTTTAATTTTTAAATCTCTGAAATATTATCCTAACAAAAGTGGATGGCTATAAAACTAATATTTTAATATTTTAATTGCTAAGAACGACATACTGAACATTCTTGCATTACACAAGACGTAGAGTAGTCTTTAACTACTTATAAGACCCTATGGACAACAAGAAATGTACTTACCTACTACTCTCAGAGTGTAAACAATTGTATGGTTAATAAAACCATTAGGACCCCATGTCAGACGACATGTATATTTGCTATTGTCATTTTCTCTCTGAACATCTTGGAGAAGTAATATTCCATCAGTCTTTCCATCCCAAGCAACGTTTGCTGGTGGGTTTCCCATGTCAAAGGAGGTGCAGGTGCAGGTAACATTGGATCCCTCAGTAACATTGTCTGTACAGTTGTACTCAGGTTTATCTGGAGGTACTGCACATTGTGTGTATATATATTTATGTTAACTCTGAATGCGGGAATAAATATACATAAAGTATTAACGCACCAGACACATCTGGTATTTCGAAAACAAGCGTAAAATAATTGTCAACGCTTAATATCGATTACTGTACATAAACAAGTTTTTAACAGAAGATTCTACTGTCTCTCAGATATAGTAAGGTGACCCTGCATTAGAAAATAAATATTTTATTATACTTTTCGTCGTTTATTAGTTTTGTAAGAATGAATCAATTGTGTGAATAATCGTAACAACCTGTTTTAAACAAAAGGAAATAGATATTACAATTAAGGACATATTTAAAGAATATAAAATATCTTACATATGTTGATAATTTTGACGAAGAAATCCCGAGAACCAGGACTTATTTCAATTCTGTAGGTAAACTCCTTTTGGTCAACAGGCATGACTTTACTAAAGGAGCAAACTGCTCTCCAGTATTCTCTATACAAACTATTGTGATATTTCTGTTTACCGTGGATATCACCTGTGATCTGTAATCGTTGTAATAAAATAGAATGTTTGTACAATGAATTATATCACATTACCACACTTTTATACACGTTTTTACTGGCAATAGTGTGTGCGTGTGATAAAAGATAGATACAGACCAGATTGTCAGTTGGTACAAGAAAAGCAAACAAACTGAAATGATTAATAAATCAAGCAGAGATCAATTGAAACATCCAACTAAAAACAATAATTCTACCACAAAACTTTCAGTTAACAATCTAATGAACGGCTTATTATTGCTTCTTTTAACAATTTTATGAGAAGACTATTTATTTTCAAGAGTACATTTTTCTGCATTTTTCTTATTCTTAAACCTTTATGTTTATCATACAGTTATACAACTGACAAAATCACAGTTGATTAAGCCGTTACATAATGAGTGTTTATAACTATAGCAACATGAATAAAGAAAAGAAATGCCAATAAATGCTAGCTAAACAAATACAGTTTAATTTTCAATTTACAGTTTCCAATACTATTTATATAAACTTCGTAATAGGTCAATATTTCTTTTTTTTTTTTTTTGAAACTTAATATTTAAGACCTTTAAAGTTGGGAGCATATTTTTCAACTGTTATTTTAAGTTTAGAAACTAGTTATTTCGGACATCTTGTTATTGACTAGATCGGAAAGCAACCATGTGTGCTGCCCAGTTAAATGTTTCTGTGTTCGTTGATGATGCATACAATTTTTTTTCTTGATAGCGTTTTTACAAAATCTTACTCAAATTTTATAAGTAAAAGTGTGTTTTATTACTTTGTAATAACTTAGATTGGATTAAATTACATTACCTTGACACTGTTTTCGTGCCAGGTGCAGGTGTAACTGTCGCTTAGCATGAACATGTTTTCAACTTGGCATGACCCTTGAACCCTCCAATTTGATATCGTCACACTGCAGTCTGCAGGAACAATTGCAGCAGGCGCTGTAAAGTCGAAATAAATATTTAAACCGGCCATCACCTCAAGATGCTTTGTTGACTAAATACATTTATACCAAGGTTAAACAAACTGCTTATATCTCACTAGAATTATTACCTACTGACTAAAAGAAATGATCTTTGGCTATCTAATATCTTTTAATATTTTTTATGAATGCTGGTAGACCTTTTACCTTAAAACAAATAACAAGGTGTAAGTAGCAGTAATGATGCAAATGTAGTAAATAGGTTAGGAAATCGGTATAATATTTTAATGCATTTTTTAACACTCATGTTACTATGATGCTAATATTTTCTCACAAATGTTTTGGTTTTAAGCTATCCCATAGATAACAGAATGTTTATGTAGGCACATAAAGTCTGTGTGTGTATGGGGCGGGGGAAGAAGGAGGATGTAGATGCGGGAGTTAGTTCGTGCGTACGTAAGTGAGCATGTGTGTGATTTAAATTAGCTGCAAAATAAAATACTTAAATACAAAAAGAAAAAAAAACACTTCGAAGAATAGTAACATACGACAGTTAAAGTGACATTGTACGACAAAATGTATCTTAATTGAAAAATATTTTTTTTCCAAATTGTTCTTCAAAATCTATCACAGTTGACATTTGTTAACACTAAAAATGTTCATCTAGTCTCCTAATCGAGCAAATGTTCGACGCTTAAAATCGACATCAAGTCCGTTATGAATAAACCGTTATGGACTCTCAGTTCCCGTTAAACTGCTGTGTTCCAGTAAGGACTTGTTTTGTAGTGATATGTTACATATTTAGCAATCTACTTACCGAATATTCTCAAACTGCACGATGTTACTGCTGCGTAATTTACACAAAAAAAACGATCAGCTGTGTATCGGTCGACTTTTGTTATTGTAAGCTCGGAACTGTAACCAGCAGATGAAGAACTTTCTAGACGTAGTTTATAATTGTTCTTGTTAGGTGCGCAGACCTTCTCATCGCAAAAACCAATCAGGAGCTTATAAGCATACCAGTCCAGCGAGCCTCTACTAAATGTACCACATGTGAGTGATGCACTCGTGTCCTCAGCAACATCCACACTGCCGTTTACACAGTTGCTGATCTTTAAACCTGTAGCACGTGTGATAAAAGTAATCATGTAATAAAACTAGTTTAAACAATGCAACTTCGTGTAAATCTTATATAACAGGTGGTAGTAGACAGAGGTAGACATTTATGCAGTATCATTATTCTTATTTTAAAGCAGGATTTTAAGAGAGTGAAATCATCATCATCATCATCATCATCATCATCATCATCATCATCATCATCATCATCATCATCATCATCCATTAATCCATTAATCCATCCATCAATTCATCAATTAATCAATCAATCATCAATCCATCAATCCATCCATCATCATCATCAATCAATGAATCATCATCATCATCATCATTGCTGTCGTTGTCGTCATCATTCATTTAGATTTGTACAAGCAATTTGAATTTTAAAACATAATATCAAATGAAAACTAATGAGAATGAGGACACACGACAGAAAGAATTATTCAGTAAGCAACTTACCAATTATTCTTAATTTACATCGTATCTCAGTTCCTTTGTGTTTACAGATTATTCGAAAAGCTGTGTCTCTCTTAATGTCTGATATCGTTAGCACAGATTTGTAGCCGTTTGATGATTCTAAGCCTAATTTAAACTCGTTATTTTTTAATTCACATCTGTCTGTATCACAAAATCCAATAGAAAAAGTGCTTCGCCGGTCGTTATAATCAAGAGAAGCCCGCCATTCTAACGAACCGTTCCAGAATGTGCCACATGTGAATGAGGGACTCGTGTTCTCAACAATGTCCACCCTACCACCTTCACAGCCTCTGATCTCTAAACCTGCAGCCAACAAGATACAAACAATTATGTTGTTCATTAAAACATATACAATGCACAAGGCTGTTATAATAGTTATAAGACACAAAATGACATTAAAATAATATAGGAGCATATAAAGTACTTGCAGAAGTGAAAATTCGATTTCCAGCTTGTGCATAACCTTGGAGCGTCCATCATTCTATGTGTTAACTTTAGGTGTTCAACATTTAATTCAACTTAAATAATAAAAAAATAACATATTTATACTTTAATATCATTAAACGTTTGTGGCAAAATAAACAAATCTACTTACAGATTTGTCAAGACTGGTATTGGATGCACACAGAAATTTGCTTATGTATCTACCTTTGACTGTTGCATTAACAAATACATTGCAGACAAAAAGAAGAAGGAAGAAAAAATTAGTGATTAAGACAAATCCTACAACTTACCTATTTAAGAAAAAATGGGAAAGGAGAATGCCCTCACAAGATGTGACATAAAATGTTTATACGAATGTAAGAGTATTTGAAGAAATGATAGCGCAACAGTAAATATAAAATACACAAGACCGTTACGAGTATGAAGTGATACTAGCGAGGACAATTAGCTAAAAAGTATTTAGCACAGTAATATTGGCAAGACAGACTAATTAAGAGGTGCAAGAGAAGAAAGATACATGTAAATGCATGTTAAATACAGGATATATATATATACAGAAAGGTAGTTCAACTGATGGTGACAAGAGCAGATACTGTCAGAGGAGTAGTCAAGTCTTCGAATGTAGGGAAAGAGGAGACTAAAGAAAAGACAGGTCTAATGTCTTTAAAGTATTGAAGCAAATGACAGAGAACTTGCAGTGAATTCAAACACGAACGAACACAAACAGCCAGAACACAGACAATAAGGCAGGATTCAAGACAGACAGTGATTCACAGAGGTTGACATGAAAATAACATCCCGCACGATGGTGTTGGCTGAGCCCACCTACTGAATGACCAACCTGTTTTTGTTTTGCTTTTATTTAGATAGGGGGAAAAAGGGGTAAGACAATTTATATTCAACTGTTGCCAGCCAGCACTTCACTTTCCGAGGAGACACAGTCAGTGCTGCGTCTTCCCAGATGGGTGAGGTATTTTATTTTTGTACATCACGGGCTTTTGTATGTTGAATTATTGAAGTATTATTTGAAATAGATATATATTAGTTATTTTAATATATGCTGGCGTACAAATGAGGCAAAAGTCCTATTTTGACGAAAGAACGCGCTAATGTCCAGGCATGTACAGGAAAGCTGTATCATGACATAAATTAGTGGTCTTAGTGGTCAAATGGTTGTCGGTCCGATTTTCGTTTCATACTTATTCGTTTCATACAGGCTTCAGTTTTTTTCCACCTATTAATTTAGGTCATGACTTTGTTTTTAACATCGTGTATACAATTCTGTATTATGCGGATAGAAGACCTAGATGCAGTTAACGATATATGGCAGTACAGATGTGTATCTTCTGCATAGGAACAATGGCAACCAAAATGATGCTACATGCAGGATACTGGTGGTTTATAGTTACAATATTGTGTACAAAATAAATTTAATGGGTTTAAGAACAAGAACTATGAACAAGTGGAGAAATACGTGACAGATGATTATCAACACAATGTAAGTTCTGTTATTTAGAGAAAAATCAGACTATGGTACGCAAGTGCTAGAAGTGCCACAAAAAAGGAAAAATATTTAAAGGAGGGTCAAAAGACTAACTGTGTCTAATGCAGCAAACAGGTCAAGAAGAACCAAGGCAGAAATCCATAATGTCAAGAAGAGAGAATTAAACTTCCTAAATGCAATGAGTCTCACTACAATAAAAACGACTACACGCTGGCTAAACAATCATTAATGAGAAGGTTGCAGACCACTCTGAGTTGTGTCCCCAGGATGTTCTTACATACTTTACATAAGGAAGACAATATGGAGACCTTAATTTAGTTGTGTCATACATTAGAATAAAACTGATTTTAACAAAGCACGTTAAAACAAACGAGAAAACAATGGTAGAAGGCAGTGCGTCTAAGAATTGATAGTTTTCTCCTAAGAATGTTTGTATTAACATCCCCCTATTAAGTTTTATGTCATGTTTGCTTTTAAAAAACCAGATTGTTTATCCCTTTTACTTCTAATGACACTAACTAGTTGGTTATATATGAAAAGTAGAGTGTATCTGCAGTGTCGAGATTACTAATCAGGACATTAAGCTCCTCGTTACAGTGTTGATAAGCTAGAGGTTCACCATTGCTCTCTAAGGAAAACCCCTGATAGCAGGTTTATAGAGATTTGTGCAAATAGCAAGTTCCATATACATCAAATGAAATCAATATTACCACAGTTCCAAAAACTAAATAATAATGAAAGTTCATATCACTTGAACATTGCTAACTGAAGCATAGTGATTGTGGTTAATAAAGTTAAAAGTGTTCACATCACAAACAGTGCAGCAGTTCACTTACCACAATGACCCTCCAGTACGAGTAGTGCAGCAAGACACAGCATCCATAGTCTCCAGGTAGCCATCTCTCTATAGATTTTGAGAAAGCTCACAGAGAAACTAAATGATTGCACTAACAGTGTTAGAATATTCTGTGTACTTGTGCTGGTGACACGACATCCACTCGCTACACAGAATGCAATGCAGTCAACACTATGGCGCCTTCCTCTAACGGTTTGTGGGGCATTGAGAGTTTAAAACCTTCCTTGTTCTATTTATAGTATATAGAGTATTATGAGTTTCAGAGAAGACATTAAACCGACTTTTAAGGATTTTCCCGATTTTTTGTATCAAATATTCTATTCCACTTGAAGGAAAATGTTGGTGCACTTAACGTGTCTGCGTGTCCACGTGTTACAATAAAGAACATGAACAGCGATACTTAATATGACAATACGGGAATAAAAATGAATGGCAGCAGGAAAAAGATTTTTACAAAGCATGCTAAAGGAATGATCCTAAATAGTTGCATACAGTAAAGATGTATACAAATGCACACAAGCACACTGTATATACCAGCATGATGTGGGTTTTTTGCGTGTGTTTAGAGCCAAAATGAGCTGCAGACCGATTTCTGACAAGCTTTTCTTTATTCACAAAATCCTTTTCCAGCTATTTGCATTTCGCTGTTGGAGGAGGGCGATAGGATGACAGAGAGAGAGAGGGGTGAGGCATATGGTGTGTCATCCACACACACGGAAGAAAAAAATCCCTAAAGTGTAGAGCTCGTCTGTGATAAATGGTATTCCGCAGATAACAGTGTACTACGTCACGCTAGTGCATCATTTACAACATAGCAAGCAGTCCACACTAGCCACAGAGAGACTGAGAAAGAGAGAGAGAAAACAATTTTTTTTTGTCGTTTAAAAAAGGGGTATTAAAGCAGAGACGGAGACAGAGAAGGAAGAGAAATTTGTCATGCGGGGTTTTTCAAGCTCCTCAAGGAAGTAAATTTACCTTTGTCTGCCCCTGATGTTACTATTTTTTTTATCGTCAGCCTCTAGATAACAAAATGGTCCATACCGCCTCTCCAGGGAAGCAGTCGTCTGCTTTATGAGCGGTGTCATAAATCTGTATAAGGATGTAAGGGATGTTGACTAGCTTTCCTATACATGTATATGTAAGTCATATGGTGGATGTGCACTGATGTCAATTTAACCAGGAATGTTTGATAGTCGGTGTACATAGCTCGCAGTCTTGCTGAAGTTTGTAAGCCCACAGTCCAGTATA
>SRHC01000818.1:4176-36827 GCA_004794325.1 Pomacea maculata | reverse complement strand
TTCTTTAAAAAAAGTATCTTTACTGTGACCCTTGTAACCGTTTTATATTCTTTTTTAGGGGGATTATTGTCAATAACTAAAATGCTCATACTTTTATTACTCTTTAGTGCAAAAAGTAATTATTAGACAATTAAACTTGTCTGATAATTATCTACCTCATTATTCAATTTATTAAAAATCGTAGATGCTTTTACAAGGTGAATAAAATAATTTTATTGTCCGTCAGGTCATACCTCCTGTTTGTGACACTTTATGGTACAAGCATGTGCGACCAGGTGTGTTTGCTTGATTTTGTGTTTGTTATCATTCTTATTTTCACATTCATCAGGGTATTATTCAGTCTAGCATATCTCTGGCTTATATCTTACCTGACCGTAACACTATAGGACGTGTGAGAACTGACGATCATTGCTACAAATGTACAAAGTGTGGCTTTTTCTACGTAGTTCGACTTAAGCAAGAACGACTACCTATGTTTGCCCTTTATGTTCATAGACAGAGTTGCTCCCCTGCTAACTCAATGAGCTAACAGCTATGTCTTATAATAAAGAGCATTAATAAATACGTGTTAAGAATAAATTCACTCACAGCTATGTGCGCCGAAATCGTTTAAATTAATACAATTCTTAATTTTTCAGTGTTGTTACTATGCTATTTCTTTTATTATTATTATTATTATCATCATCATCATTCTCTTCTTCTTCCTTCTCCTCCTCATCATCATAATCATCATCATCATTATTATTAAAACAAATGTTGACGTGTACTTTCAAAAAAAGAGAAAAATTAGGAGGATTCCACTTACAGGCGAACGCAGTCCTGTAAAATGTGCTCAGGTAAATGCTTGTAAATAAAATAAGTTTTTTTTCTGTTTTTGCTGGAGGAACTGTTATCTTTGTGTGTGAGGGTGTGTATGTGTGTGTGTGTGTTTTAGAGAGCGTGAAAGAGAAAGAAAAGTACAATGATATAGAGAAAGAGAAACAGAATCAAAGAGCAGGTAAAGAGACAAAAGCGAATCAAAAGGTAAATTAGGAAAACGAGGTGTGGGCGTGTCCAGTTAAATGTTTGGCGTGTTTTGGTATTCTTCAGATAGTGGTTGTCTGTTTGCTAGGAATTGTGTCTATATAAAAGTCTCTTACACAAACACAAATACTGTTCAAAGACCATTCTTTTGCCTACAAAGGCTTTTTTTTTTTTTAAGGATATCGCTAGTGTTGTGGAGTGATCTAGTAATTCTACTCGTCTTTCGTGACATCCGTTTTTACTTTATTAATTAACTCACACATTTGTAAGAACGATTTGGTGTTTTATGGGGGAAAAAGACAGAAAAAAGTATGTTGATATTAAGTGAAACTTACATGAATAAGCAAGAAGAGAGGGTAGAAAACTTGAGGCGAAACACTGACAAAGGGATTCAATTGATGAGTAAGAAAGATTAATTCTAATAACAACAGTGTGTCCAGTCTTTCTGCATCGTCAAGACGACCATGTTGAGTCCTTTTCCCGGTGTTTACACTTCGCTGCTAAGCAGATTGCGACAGTGTTCAGGATGAGATAAGGAGAAAAGGAAGTGAACAAGTGGTGAATCATCTTAACGAGTCTGATGTCCCTTGTGTACGTTGACTAGCTGTGAGATGATTAACTTCTAAGAAAAATTTCCTTTCACCCTTTATTCGTTATTTTCTCCTCTTGCTCATTCTGTTCCCCTGTCTGTTTTTAACTAGCCTTTCGCCACAAGTCTGCTTTTATGTGAACACAAACCCACTCTTTAGCGCGCGCACACACACACACAAAATAGAAAACGAAAAATAGAGTAAGTAATAGGGAATAAGTGTTAGTCATGGCGGTAACTATATGGATACTGTGTGAATATACGAACACTGACATACATAATATGTCCAAAATACACACACACACACACACACACTCATACTCATACACATCACGATCTTATGAAGAAAACCAAGAAACAAACAGGACAACTACATTGTAAAGTCAGAAGTGATGAAAGACATAATGTTGAACTAGACTTTCTACTAATTCTTCTTAGTGACGGTGTATAGGTCTCCAGAACAAGCTGCCTGACGCAGGATCTGTGACCTGTTGATGACTTTACAGGACTAAGATAATGGTTTCTTGCGATGACAGTTATTACTAAAATAAGGCCAAAATATCTTGTTTATCTTTCCTTTACCAATCGTCCCTGAAAGATTAAAAGTACAATTAGTTTCTTATTCTTGTAACATTTTAGAAGTCCCGAAGTTATTCAGGTTCCTGGAGTCTTGCAGGTCTTGTTTGTTGTTTGGCATTTGGCGTTGAAGCACATCATAGTACAATTGCTCAGCCCAGGCGTTCCGCTTCTCCTTCATGTTCACCTTGAATCTCATCTGGCTCCTTCATGGACACAAGGACGTCAATGCTGCTCAGGGATGTATGCTGTCTGGAAGGTATGGGACATGGTTAGCAAGTGTAATACTGTTATTTGTATACTCCTTGAGGGAGTATGGTACTCTTTAGAGCAACTGTTACTCATACAGTAGTACTCTTAAAACGTATCTACACATTTATAGCGTTTATGCAAAAATGATATAATTTGATATGATAAACCCTAAAAAATTAATGTCAATGACAGTGACAATCAGTGGGCGTGGCATTTCGTTATCAATGATACCCTACTAATTTTTCCATAAATCTTAACTGTAATTAAAATATGTATATGAAATAATATTCCTATTATAAAAGTATGTAAAGTATTATAGAAAAAGTAAAAGAAATATTTTTACAAATACTTACACTACTGAAATGGTTTATGAAAGGTCTGAATTTGTGAAGAAGATGATAACCATGTTACCACTTTGGCACTGGTCCAGAACCGCCATGTATATGAAAAAAGTTAGAATACTAATAAAACCTACAACTCTGTATTATCCAAGAAGCAAATGTCGACTACAAAGACGGACATTTTGTCCAGTAATCACTGATTCCGTGCTTGTAAACAATGCTTAAATGGTTAATTATTGCAAGAAAATGTTATAGCTCATTCATCTCATCACCTCCAAAAAAGTATCTTAAACCTAGCTGAAATAGAAACAGTAGATTTTTAGTGCTATCTCTTTCTGCATGACATTTGTCTGTACCTTCATCTTTTTGTAACCTGTTCCTTACTAATGAATAGCATCAAGAAATCATTGAGCTTACAGTCTTCCAAGGATGGAACGTTTAGTGGGCTCTGAAAACCTGGCGTGGTGAGGAAATCCAGCTTCATCGTGTACCACGAAGGTTTTTACACCATTCATGGTCAAAATCGCCTTCTTCTGAATCAGGAATGCCCTCCTGGAGGTATATTTTGATGCGATTTGTTGTCTCTGATGAACGATGTTTCGGATGGCTGTCGATATCCTTATTTGCGCAGCCTGCTGAGGCCATGTGCTGCTTTTCTAACTGTGTCTAGTCAATTAATTCATCGTCAAGTACATCTATAATTATACTGTCTTTTACGTCGGTAAATTTGTCTTTGTCATCGTCATCGTCTTCCACTTCCAACTTCATTGTTTTCCTCAAAATGGCGGAGGAACAAGTTTCACAACTCTCGAGCTGTGTATCCTATCTCCATTTTTCCAAAGGTAGAGAAAGGGTAGTGTGAGTAAATGCAGGAACTTACCTTCAAACACACTTCTCCTCTAAAGCAAAGGAGATAATTGTCCTCGTTAATGCCTATTTTAACTTAATTTCGCATATAAGTCTTCAAAAAAACACAACCGTAGGTCTAACGAGGTTTGCACGACGCGAAAATCGCACAGAGGGCGCTGCGTTCACCGATCTGCTGCAGTATAATGCAGAATTGCAATAACCATCCATTGTAAGGTGCATTATGTTTTCTAACAGAATCATGTAACCGAAAATCAGTACACCTATTTTACGGTAAAATAATTAAATTCCGGAAAGTATGTGGAATGGGAAAAGTAAAGTGAAATGCTAGACTCTAAACAGGTTTTCTAGTAAGCACATTTGTAGAGGATAAAGCAAGTTTCTGATATACCTAAGCTATTAAAAATTCTAAAAAACTGCAAACAAGGATTAACATATTAGTAAAGAAAAAGCTGAAATTTTAACGACAAGAAGATAGGCTAAATGACTTCTATAACTGAATCAAATTTTACGTTAATAATAGAGATAATGAGAAAAAGTAAAAAGTAAATACAATAGCTTTGTACGAAAATAAACATATAAGACAAAAAGACAAAGTCTATTCAAACACAATCCCCTATGCAAAAGCATTAAGTATTTTTTAAACTATTTAGCCTTACAAATCTATATGTATCAACATATTGTAGGTATATCTGGAGAAAGATAAACTGAAACAAAAAGTAGACCTGTCAGTAGCCATTATAAAAGGTATAAAAAGTAGAGTTCTTTTGATACCCGTGATACATTTGTTAAAAAGGCAAATCACGGCTAAAACTATAATACTGTAATAAATTTAAGGTCTTAAAAAGTATTTAACATTACAGTAATAATTCAAACCTTTTCGCTGTTTAACCAAGTTGACAACAATGAGTGCTCCGATAATAGTGATTATAATAGCTGCTACAATAAAGCCACCAATCATCCATCTCTTTAAGTCTGCTGCTGATGCCTGTTCACTTTCTGTAACACCAAATGACACATATAACTAGAACAGATGCGGAAAAATTATTTAAAAGAAAATTAATTAATTAAGCATCGTACAAAAACTTCTTAAAATGGTATTCCATAATAGATATTACTTTTCACTATTATTTTCCACACATAAGGAATTTGTTATGGGTAGTAACTTCTGTTAGTTAACAAACAAATATATAAATCTCTCTTTCTGTCTCTCATACAGTAGGTTTCGGAATTGCAGAGGTAAAAGAGCTTATTTGACTTCTATAAAATACCTTAGTATCTTGATTAAAATCTTTATATGCTACATCAAATTAGTTCATTTTAAACCGAGCAGCTATTTATAAGAATACGATTATTTGTTTGTATCTGTTTGAAAATAGTACTAGATGTGTCTACACGAATTCATTGGAGTAGTGACTCTGTTATTCCGGGTTTATCTGATCAGCTCGTGTTCTTTAAAGATTTCTGAACAAAACTGATCGCCTGGTTTTCCGAAAATCTTATAAAGAAGACATTACACCTTTGCTCAGGCAAAGTTTGTTTCATGACTTCATTGGTTGCCAGAGTCGTTTCGTCCACAGTACAAAATTTTCTAGCTTCCTTGTAGCTGAATATTCATTATTATTTAAACAATGTATTCTTGTATCATTTTTTGCGATTCCTGATTTGATGTATATGTATTTATGAAATCATTTTAAGACCGCATTAAAAAATGAGTGGATATGTTGCTAAATAGACACCATGGTACAGCAATAGAACTGCAATATATAAGCTGATACAGCCAAAAAATGTTGTCATGGTCCTTAACACTCCTGGCACTAACCATGAAATGGACAAAGAATTTATTAAATATACAAATTGGTGTACTCGTTGGCAAACGTTTAAGGTATCTACATGTGTGTTTGTGTGTGCTTGTGTGTGTATATGTTTTTGTGCAGATAAATTTGTGTGTTTTAGTTTTGAATCTCTGAAATATTATCCTAACAAAAATTAGATGGCTATAGGAAATCTAATATTTAAATATTTTACTTGCTAAGAACAATGACACACAGAACATTCTAGCACTACACAATACGTTGAATAGTCTTTGAACACTTATAAGACCCTATGGGAAACATGAAATGTACTTACCTACTACTCTCAGAGTGTAAACAATTGTATGGTTAATAAACCCATTAGGACCCCATGTCAGGCGACATGTAAAGCTCATGTTGTCATTTTCTCTCTGAACATCTTGGAGAAGTAATATTCCATCAGTCTCTCCATCCCAAGCCAAGATTGCTGGTGGGTTTCCAATGTTTACAGAGGTGCATCTGCAGATCACACTGGATCCCTCAATAACAGTCTCTGTACAGTTGTACTCAGGTTTCTGTGGAGGTACTGCACATTGTGTATATATATATGTTAACTATGAATGCATGAATAAATATACATAACGTTTTAGCACACCAGACACATGTGGTATTTCGAGAACGAGTCAACGTTTAGCATCAATTACTTTGCATAAACAAGTTTTGAAAGATTCTACTGTCTCTCAGATATAGTAAGATGACCCTGCTTGAGAACAAAAATAAACATACTGTTTTGTATTTTTCGTCGTTTATTAGTTTTGTAAGAATAAATCAATTGTGTAAATAATCGTAACAACATGTTTTAAACAAAAAGAAAGAAATATTAGAATTAAGGACCAATTAAAATAATATAAACTATCTTACTTATGTTGATAATTTTAACGAAGAAATCCTGAGAACCAGGACTTATTTCAACTCGGTAGGTAAACTCCTTTTGGTCAACAGGCATGACTTTACTAAAGGAGCAAACTGCTTTCCAGTATTCTCTATTCAAACTATTGTAATATTCCTGTTGATCGTGGAAATCACCTGTGATCTGTAATCGTTGTAACAAAACAGAATGTTTGTAAAATTAATTATATTTCATTACCACACTTTTATACACGTTTTACCTGGCAATAGTGTGTGTGTGTGATAAAAAAGAGTAAAAGATACAGACAAGATCGTCATTTGGTAGTAGAAAAGCAAACTTAAAATGAATAATAAATCAAACGAGGATCAGTTTAAACATTTAACTAAAAAAAAATAATTCAACTATAAAATATTCATTTAACAATTTCATAAGCGACTTATTATTGCTTTTTAATCAATTTTATAAGAAGACTATTTATTTTTAAGAGTACATTTTTATATTCTTTTACATTCTTAAACCATTATGCTTATTGTACAGTTATACAACTGACAAAAGCACAGTTGATTAAGCCGTTACATAAAGCGTGTTTATAACTATAGCAATATCAATAAAGAAAAGAAATGCTAAATAATGCTAGCTAAACACATACAGTGTGGTGTTTAATTCACAGTTTCCAATACTTTTTATATGCACTTCTTAATAGGTAAATATTTATTTGTTGTTGTTTTTGTTTTTTTTTGAAACTCAATATTTAAGACCTTCAAAGTTGAGATCATATTTTCAACTGCTGTTTTAAGTTTAGAAACTAGTTATTTCGAACATCTTGTTATTGATTAGACAGAAAGTAAACCATGTGTGTTGCCAATTTAAATATTTCTGTGTTTGTTGATGATGCACACAATTTTTTTCTCGATAGCTTTTTTACAAAATTTTATTTAAGATTTATGTGTAAGCGTGTATTTTATTACTTTATACTAACTTAGTAAATGAGATTACCTTGGCAAAGTTTTCACGCCAGTTGCAGGTGTAATTGTCGCTAAACATGAACATGTTTTCAACTTGGCATGACCCGTGAATCCGCCAGTTTGATATCGTGACACTGCAGCTTTCAGGAACAATTCTAGCAGGCGCTGTAAAGTCAAAGTAAATTAAAACCGTCCATCACCTGAAGATGCTTTGCTGACTAAATACATTTATACCAAGATTAAACTTACAAACTTTATATACCTCATTACAATTATTACATACTGGCTAAAAGAAATGATAATTGGTTATCTTTTCTCTGCCACCTTATTTGTTGACTTTGCCAAAGCCTTTGATGTTATAGATCACAATCTGCTTATCAGAAAACTAACTCTATATAAACTAAGTACCAGTAGCACCTAACTCCTTATCTCCTTCCTCGACAATCGAACTCAGAGAGTTTCTGTAAACAACCAACTGTCTGATCCCCTTGAAATTAAATGTGGTGTCCCTCAAGGGTCAGTATTAGGACCCCTGCTTTTCTCCATTTACATAAACGATCTTCCTCTCCGTATATCCCAATCTTGTGAAACGTTTGTAGACGACACCACAATACACGCACACCACCAACAGATGGAGCCACTTGCTTCCATCCTACAGCTGAGCGCTGACGAACTTCAGGCTTGGACTGATTCAAACCACATGTCCCTCAACCCCCAGAAAACTGAAGTCATGCTTCTAACAACTAGACAGAAAAGACAAAACCCCCCCCCCCCCCCCCATTTCCAAGCATCCAAATCGGCGCTCAGTCAATAACGGAAGTACAGTTCCACAAACTTATGGGTGTTACCATTGACAATAACTTATCGTGGTCCCAACACATCTCAACCACAAGTAAAAACATCTCCAAGAAAAGCTACCAGCTGTCGAGAATAAAACATTTCCTTGACACTCACACAAGAAAACTCTTCTATATCACGCACATCCAGTCAGTCATTGACTATATGCCTCCACCCTTTGTGACTCCATGAGCTTCCATGAAACCTCTAGCTAGTGTTCAGAGGCGAGCAATCAAAGCTGTCCTACTAAAACCGAAATTAGACCCGAATGACTTAACCACTCTAGGCATCCTTCCTCTAAAAAACAGACTTAAATTTAACAAATGCATTTTCATGTATAAAGTACTGACAGGCAAACTATCGCCAAGACTCTCTCTCTCTCCTATTTTCCTCCAATAACTCTAGAACCTTCCCAAAACTTAATATTCCCATTCCTAGACTAGACCTCTTCAAATTAAGTCTGAAATTCTCAGGAAGCATGCAATGGGACAGCCTCCCTCTCCATCTCAAGCTATTGAACTCCCTGAACTGCTTTAGACGCCATCTATCCAAACACTTACAAGACATGTAGATGAGGCCTCTAGAGACTCTTCCCAACTCCAGGTGACCTTGTAAATATATATTTTTAATCATCACCTTGTAAATATCCACCCATCTTTATGATTACGAATTTTTTTTCTTATATAATGCTTAATTACTTCTTTTATGTAGCTATTTTCCTTCCCTGTAAAGGGTGAGGGCTAAATGGAAAAAAAGCGCCCTGCTGCTTATTTTACCCCTCGTAAATAAAAAATTGTCATTGTCAATGTCAGTAACTGTTAATATTTTTGTGACAGGTGGTAAACAAATAACAGGGTCTAAGTAGTAGTTATGATGCAAATGTAGTATATAGGTTAGGAAATCGGTATAATATTTTTATGCATTTTTTAACACTCGTGTTACTATGATTCTAAGATTTCCCCACATATGTTGCTGTTTTAATGTATCCCATACACATGAAAATGCTTATGTAGGCGTCGGTGTGTGTGTGTGTGTGTAGGGGGGGGGGTGTAGATGCGGGTGTTAGTGTGAGCGTACGCGCGGGTGTGTGGTGTCAACTAGTTGAAAGGAACAAAACACTGAAATACCAAAAAAAAAGTAGTACCACACGATAGTTAAAGTGAAATCGTACGACAAAATGTATCTTAATTGAAAAATAATTTTTTTCCAAAATGTTCTTCAAAATCTACCAGAGTTGACATTTGTTAATACTAAAGATGTCCATCTAGTCTCCTAAGTGAGCAAATGTTAGACGCTTAAAATGGAAAGGAAGTCCAGTATAGATCAACCGTATGGACTTTCAGTTTCCGTTAAACTGCTGTGTTCCAGCAAGGACTTGTTTTGTAGTGATATGTCACATATTTAGCAATCTACTTACCGAATATTCTCATAATGCATTTTGTCTCTGCTGCGTAATTTTTACAAAATAAACGGCGAGGTATCTGTCGACATTTGTTATTCTAAGCTCGGAACTATATTCAGCCAATGAAGAACTTTCAAAACGTAGTTTATACATGTTCTTGTCAGTTGTGCACGTGTCCTTATTGCAAGAAGCAATATGATCAAATGCGAATCCATCAGCAAACCAGTGCAGCCATCCGCTACTAAATGTCCCACATGTGAATGATACACTCGTGTTTTCAGCAATATCCACACTGCCGTTTACACAGTTGCTGATCTTTAAACCTGTAGCGCGGGTGATAAAAGTAATTGTGTAATAACATTATTTAAAACAATGCAAGATCGTGTAAATCTGATATAACAATTAGTGGTTGCTTATATTAGACAGACAACTCTAGCATGTTTATGTAGGGTCATAAAACAATCAATCTAACATTACTGATGGACGATACTGGTTCCGCCCACCCCTACTTGGTAGGGTAGACTGAGGAGCGATGATTAATTCCTTTTTCTCAAGCATATGAGTTTCCCTTTTATCATTTTATGCAGCATGCATCATATATACATTCGCTGTTGCTCTCTGTTCCTTAAGGCTTCTTTTATTAATTGTGTTTAGTGAGGTTAAAACAGTAGATTGCAAGCGGCTCTATCCTAAAACACTAAGCATCTTTACATGGCTGCTAAAAATATTTCTATGAACATTTTTATTCCTTATCATGGATAATTTATTAGCCCCTTTCCTTTCTTTCTTCCTGATATCGTCATCTCATTCTGTGCTTTCCTCCGACAAAAACAATCGCATGTCGACAACGTGATTTTATGTGTTTTAACCTGTAAAACTTAGTTCTATGCAATATTATTATTCTTATCTAGGGGCAGGGTTGTAAAATTCAGTGTACTCGTCATCGTCATTTGTGTTTGTACAAGCAATGTGAAAAAATTAAACATATTATAAAATGAAAACTATTGAGATTGAGAACACACGATAGAAACAATTATTCAGTAATCAACTTACCAATTATTCTTAATCTACATTTTGTCTCATTGCCTTGGTGTTTACAGATTATTAGAAAAGCTGTGTCTCTCTTGATGTCTGATATAGTTAGCACAGATTTGTATCCGTTTGATGATTCTAAGCCTATTTCAAACTTCTTGTTTTCCAATTCACATCTCTCTATAGTGCAAAATCCAATAGAAAAAGGCCTTTGCTTGTCTTTATAATCATCAAAAGCAAACCATCCCAACCAACCACTCCTGAATGTGCCGCATGTGAATGAGGGACTCGTGTTCTCAACAATGTCCATCATGCCACCTTCACAGCCTGCGATCTCTAAACCTGCAGCTAACATGATAAAAACAATTATGCTGTTAATAAAATTATTTAGAACGCACAAGGCTTTTATAATAGTTAAAAGACACAAAATCGCATGAAAATTATAGTATCATAACAAGTACTTACGAAATTAAATTGCCAGCTTTAGCTTCCAATTTGAGCATACATCATTGTAGGTGTAAACATTTGTTTATAGTTACAGATTTGTCAAAATCAAAACCAATGCAGAAATCCATAATGTCAAGAACAGAGAATTAGCTTCCTAAATGCAACTAGTCTCACTACAATCAATACGACTACACGCTGACTAAACAATCATTAATGACAAGGTTGCAGAACACTCTGCGCTGTGTCATCAGGATGTGCTTACATACTTTACATAAGAAAAACAATATGGAGACTTTACTTTAGTTGTGTCACACATTAGAATAAAACTGGCTTTAACAAAGCACGTTAAAACAAAGGAGAAAACAGTGGTTAGTAGGCAGTGGGTCTAACTAAGAAGTTGTTAGTTTTATCCTGAGAATATTTGTATTAATATCACCCTATTTAACTTTTTAAGTTACATAAGTCATGTTTGCTTTAAATAAAACAAGATTGTTTAGCGCTTTTACTTCTGATGACACTAACTAGTTGGTCTTTATGAAAAGTAGAGTGTATCGGCAGTGTCGTGATTACAACTCAGAACATTGAGCTCCTCGTTACAGTGTTGACAAGCTAAAGGTTCACCAGTGCTCTCTAAGGAAAACCTCTGATAGCAGGTTTATAGAGATTTGTGCAAATTACAAGTTTGCATATACATGAAATAAAATCAATAACTAGATAATAATAAAAGCTCATATCACTAGACCATTGCCAACTAAAGCATAGGGATTGTGATTAATAAAGTTAAGAGTGTTGACATCACACAACAGTGCAGCAGCTCACTTACCACAACGACCCTTCAGTACGAGAAGAACAACAAGACATAGCATCCATAGTCTCCAGGTAGCCATCGCTCTATAGAATTTTAAAAAGCTCACAGAGAAGCTAAATGAGTGCAATAACAGGGTTAGAATATTCTGTGTACTTTTGCTGGTGACACGACATCCACTCGCTACACAGAATGCAATGCAGTCAACACTATGGCGCCTTCCTCTAACGGTTTGTGATGCTTGGAGAGGTTGAAAAACCTTCCTTGTTCTATTTAAAGTATATAGAGTCTTTATGAGTTTCGACTTTTAATGATTTTCCAGATTTTTTTTATCAAATATTTTATTCAACTTGAAGGAAAATTGTGGTGCTCTTAATGTGTCTGCGTGCTGCTATAAAGAACATGAACAGCGATACTTAATATGTCAATAAGGGAATAAAAATTAATTGGAGCCGGAAAAAGATTTTTACAAAGCATGCTAAAGGAATGACCCTAAATAGTTGCATGCAATAAAGATGTATACAAATGCACACAAGCACACAGTATATACCAGCATGATGTGGCTTTTTTTGCGTTTAGAACCCAAATGAGCTGCAGACCGATTTCTGACAAGCTTTTCTTTATTCACAAAATCCTTTTCCAGCTATTTGCATTTCGCTGTTGGAGGAGGGCGATAGGATGACAGAGAGAGAAAGGGGTGAGGCATATGGTGTGTCATCCACACACACGGAAGAAAAAAATCCCTAAAGTGTAGAGCTCGTCTGTGATAAATAGTATTCCGCAGATAACAGTGTACTACGTCACGCTAGTGCATCATTTACAACATAGCAAGCAGTCCACACTAGCCACAGAGAGACTGAGAAAGAGAGAGAGAGAGAGAGAGAGAGAGAGAGAGAGAGAGAGAGAGAGAGAGAGAGAAAACAATGTTTTTTTGTCGTTTAAAAAAGGGGTATTAAAGCAGAGACGGAGACAGAGAAGGAAGAGAAGTTTGTCATGCGGGGTTCTTCAAGCTCCTTAAGGAAGTAAATTTACCTTTGTCTGCCCCTGATGTTACTATTTTTTTATCGTCAGCCTCTAGATAACAAAATGGTCCATACCGCCTCTCCAGGGAAGCAGTCGTCTGCTTTAGGAGCGGTATCATAAATCTGTATAAGGATGTAAGGGATGTTGACTAGCTTTCCTATACATGTCTATGTAAGTCATATGGTGGATGTGCACTGAAGGCAATTTAACCAGGAATGTTTGATAGTCGGTGTACATAGCTTGCAGTCTTGCTAAAGTTTGTAAGCCCACAGTCCAGCTCATCTATCATTATAGTTTTATTTCTCCAAAAAGTACATTCGCTGTGACCCCGGAAACCGTTTTATATTCATGTATAGGGGGATTATTGTCAATAACTAAAGTGCTCATACTTTTATTACTCTGTAGTGGAAAAAATATTATTAGACAATCAAAGTTGTCTGATAATTAGCTACCTCATTATTCAATTTATAAACAATCGTAGATGCTTTTACAAGGTGAATAAAATAATTTTATTGTACGTCAGATCATACCTGCTGTTTGTGACACTTTAGGGTATGTGCATGTGCGACCATGTGCGTTTGCTTGTTTTGGTGTTGGTTATCTTCTTATTTTCACATTCCTAAAGGTATTATTCAGTGTAACATATCTCTGTCTCATATCTGACCTGACCGTAAAACTATAGGACGTATGAGAACTTGAAGATCAATGCTACAAAGGTACAAAGTGTTGCTTTCTACGTACTTCGACATAAAACAAGAACGACCACCTGTGTTAGCCCTTTACGTTCATAGGCAGAGTTACCCCCCTGCAAATGTGTATCAGCTATGTCTAACAATAAAGAGCATTAATAAATACGTGTTAAGATAACTTCACTCACAGTTATATGCGCCGAAATTCAATGCAATTCTTGATTTTTAAGTGTTATTACTATACTATTTCTTTATTATTGTTGTTGTTATTGTTATTATTATTATGTTGATTTTTTTCCAAAAAATAAGGAGTATACCATTTTCAAACGAATATAGTCCTGTTAAATGAACTCAGATATTTTTCTGTTTTTGCTAGAGGAACTGTTATATGTGTGGGTGTGTGTGTGTTTTAGAGAGAGTAAAATAGAAAAATACAGTGAGAAAAAGAAAGAGAAACAGAATCAAAGAGCAGGTAAATAGACAGAAGAGAATCAAGAGGGAAAGTAGGAAACGGGGTGTGGACGTGTCCAATTAATCGTTCGGCGTGTTTTGGTATTGTTAAGATATTTTTTGTCTGTATGCTAGGAATTGTTTCAATAAGAGTCTCCTACACAAACACAAATACTGTTCAATGACCATTCTTTTGCATACAAAGGCTTTATTTTTTTCAAGATATCGCAAGTGTAGTAGATTGATCTAAGAATTCTACTCGTCTTTCGTGACATCCAGTTTTACTTTATTAATTAACTCACACATTTGTAACAACGATTTGATGTTTCGTGGAGGAAAAAGAAAAAAAAAGTGTGTTAATAAGTACTGAAACTTACATGAAAAAGCAAAAAGAGAGAAAACTCGAGGCGAAACACTGACAAAGGGATTAAATTGATGAGTAAGAGAGATTAATTCAAATAACACAGTGTGTCCAGTCTTTCTGCATCGTCAAGACGACCATGTTGAATCCTTTGCCGGGTGTTTACACTTAGCTGGTAAGCAGATTGCGACAGTGTTCAGGATGAGATAAGGAGGCAGGGAAGTGGACAAGTGCTGAATCATCTAAACGAGTCTGATGTCCCTTGTGTACGTTGACTAGTTGTGAGATGATTAACTTCTCAGAGAAATTTGTGTTCACCCTTCATTCGTTATTTTCTCCTCTTGCTCATTCTGTTACTCCTGTCTGTTTATTAACTAGCCTTTCGCCACAAGTCTGCTTTTATGTGAACACACACTCACTCTTTAGCGTGCACGCACACACACACACACAAAAAACAGAAAACGAAAAATAGAGTAAGTAATAGGGAATAAGAGTCAGTGATAACGGTAACTATATGGATACTGTGTGAATATATGAACACTGGCAAAATGCACACATACACACACACATACACACTCTCATACTCATTCACATCATTATATTACGAAGAAAACGAAGAAAGAAGCAGGTCAACTACATTGTACAGTCATAAGTGATGAAAGTTAAGTAGACTTTTAATGACTTTTCCGATGTTTTATTGAATATGTATATACTACTTGATAATACGATTTAGTACAGTTTACGTGTTTTCGTGCCCATGTGTTACAATAAATCACATGAAAAGCAATATTTAGTATCTAAATACCGGAATGAAAATTAAGGCCAAGCAGACTACGATTCTGACAAAACATGCTAAGGGAAATAACCCTCAAAAGTTGCATGCACTAAAGATGCTCAAAGCACAAATCAAGTATGTACACACGCACACAGTAGATATAATCTGGATTTGCTTGCACGTGTTCAAAGGGAAATCCGTGCGTAATTTTTTTAAAACATAAAGGAAGTTGGAAAATTTTCACCGCAAATTAACTTAAGTGGATGAATGCAGATAGCCCAAATGAGTCACTTTAAAATCCCAGCTTTGTCTCATGTGTGTGACAGAAAGATGGAGAGAAAGAAAGAAACAGAGAAAATCCAAGAAAACAAAACAACAGACGATTTTTCTGTTTAAATGTTTGCGTGAGGGCAGGGGAGTACAAGTTTGTCCAAAGAGACGTTTTGTGTGTGTTGGTGTTGCTCAGATTGTGGCTGTTTGCTATCAATGGTTATATTACAACCTGTTACACTAACCTAATTCACACAAAGGCCGTTTCACTCAAGTAACAGCTAAATTCATCAGTGGTCGTATTATCAGACGATATCAAGGATGTTGAACCCGCTGTTAAATATTGAAAGCAAGAAAAGAAAAGAAGAAAAGGATGTTGATTAGAAAACAGACTTTAAAAGAAAAGACGAAAGAAAAAGAAACGAAGCTCTAGTGGCGACACAAGATGAGAGAAAATTATCGTCTCAAGGGACAGCAGTCTGCCCAGACTTTGCACAGGATCGAGACACGTCGTGAAATCCTGTTCCGGGTGTTTACATTTTATTGCTGGGGGAGGCCGACAGGATGAGAGGGGTGGGGCAAATGTCGTGTCCTCCACACACACGAAAAATGTCCCTGAAGTATAGCTCAGCGTCTGTGATAAATGATATTGCGCAGATAACTCTGCAATTATTAGACAAAAAAACCCGTTAGAAGCCATTGTGTCCCTTGTGTCAGTTTTAACCTTTTAACCCGCGTCGTGACGAGGACGCGCATACACGAGTATTGAAGTGAAAATACGAGAAACACGTCTGACACATTTCTCGCTTCACTGACAGCACACAACATGAAGTGATATCTCCAGGTGAGACTTCTTCGTTAAAATAAACTCTTGAAATGTTTTTATTTCTATCGATAAGCACCCATCCAGACAGGCTTTGACACAAAAAGGATCAGTCTAACGCTTAACACATTTATAACAATTGAAATGTAGGACAGGACTTGTGGCTGTGATAACCCTAGCAATCGTAAGTGCGCACAGGGCACAGGGCACACACGAAACACAGACATTAACAGTTTACGCTAAAGTATATCATCAGCCTATACCATAGAAAGAAAAAATGTGTTGCATACAAACATCAGTCGTCTTCAAAAGGCGAAGTAACCTGGTCACTAGACTAATTTTAGGGCAAAAGATTGTGAAATTGAAGTTAGGTTGAGCATGTAACCTATAACATCTCATATTAAACAAACAGTAGGTTACTTTTGATGAATGTGAGTGTGCAGTAGACAAAGAAATCGTCTTTGTAGAAAAAAATAGTCTGTATTTCTCACACAGCGCATTATTTTGAGGTCAGGTCAAGTGACAGCTAGAGATATGCAATGTTGAAAAGTGCTTTAAGCAATGTGTAAATATCTATGTGTCATAGGCATACAGCCAGACAAGCATAGAACTACGCGCGCACACACACACACAGACACACGACAGCACGCCCACACATCCACGCGCGTTCACTTACACGCACACTCTCTCTTTAAAACACCCACACACGCACAAGCAAACAAAAGAGAGAAAGACTAAAAAAAAAAAGAAAAAAAAAAAGAATGTGAATTTTACAAAGATTCGGCGAGAGTGGAAGATATACGGGTGAGGGTCGTAACAAGGGTTAAAAGATACAATTTACATTAACCAAAAATAATTTAATCAAAACGGCTAACATTTTTGCTTTTTTCATTTTAAGGATCTTTAATCACAGTTACTAAGTAAACGCGGCCCAATGCTCCTTGAAGAGTAACAAAGACTAAACTAACTAAACTTAAGTAAACAGATGATGTCTTTAACACCATACGTCTGATTTTAAAAAAAAAAACTTACAGTTAGAAAATTTCAGACGAAAAAGGTCGCCTAAAGTAACTGCAAATATTGCTCACAAAAAAATCTTTTAGTATCTGTATGCGCATGTGACCAAGTGAGGAGCATTCTTATTTTCAAATAAAAGATATTTCTTAATCTGGCACATCTCTCTGTCATCTGACCTGAACACAATACGATACGGTTTGTGAGCAAAGGTACAAAGTGTTGCTTTCTCTACGTAGTTCGATGATACTCTGTTATCTTTTAACAAGAACGACAACCTGTGTTTGCCCTTTGCGTTTCTCAAACAGAGTTCCTTCCCTTTGAAAGTTTAGCCCCTCGATATGTCTGATAAGAAAATTTGTAGTAAATAAGTGTTAAGTGTAATTGAACCGACAATAATATGATCCAAAATCGTTTAAATTGATACAACCTTTAATTTATTTTAAAACATTTTTTTCTGTTTTATTGTTACAATTGTGAAAGCAAAAGAAACTAAAATATTCACGTGCAGTTATTTTCCAAAGGAAAGAGGCCGATGCCAATTACATGCGGAAATAAATCATCCCAAATGCACTTAAGCTTGTAAATAACCAAATGAGTCAGTTTTCTGTTTTTAGTGTGTGTTCTGTTATCTCGCTACATGTGTGTGAGAAAGAAAGAGAAAGACAAAAATAATAAACTAAAAAACAGAAAAGCCTAGGCAAAGAATAGGTAAAGAGAAAAAAAGATAAGCAAACAGGAAGGAAAAATCAGTGTTCAAGTGAAGGCGGGAAGGTGTAGGCCGTGCTTTAATGTTGCTCAGATAGTGAGTGTTTATTTACTCTGAACATTTTGCCTGTCAGAAGCGCAAATACTGCTTAATCGGCCTTCTTTCAAGTAACAGTTAAATTCTACTTTTCTTCTGCTTACAAAGACTTATTTTTTTCTAGGAATAGAAATTTCTGTGTTTTGATCAAAGACTCCCATTTTTCTTTCTTTGTGATCCTTTTCACTTGCTTATTTAACAAACATATTTGCACCGACAATGAGATGTCTTCTGGAGGTGAGAGATAAAGAGGTGAAAGGTCGTTGAGAAGTAGGTAGACTCACATCAAAGACAGAAAGAGAGGTCAAAACACTCGAGGGGAAGCACTGACAAAGGGCTTGGATGGATAAGTAAGAATGCGAGACTAATTTAATCAACAACGGTCTGTGAAGCCTTTTCAAGGGTCAGGACGACCGGGTCAAATCCTGTTCCGGGTGTTTACACTTGGCTGCTTGGCACAGGCCGACAGTGTGCAGCTTGAGATAGTATGTGAGAGAAGAAGGGAAGGTAATGTGTCTGATTTCTTTTGTGTACGTTGCTTCGCTGTGATGAGAGCCAGTCATGACAGTAAATATCTAGAAACGACATCAATGTATTTATAATACTGAGTAGAGAGATACGCCTCTTTGCTGGGTGTTGTCAAGAGATTTCAAAGAGAGCTCAAGCAAATCTCTTCCATACACACACAAATCATACACATGAACAATACATGCACACACATGCACGGGAGCTCGCGAATACCCATCACGACTCTCTGAAGTAAACAAAGAATTAAAAACAAACGTCTACAATGTAAAGTTAAAACTGACTGAAGCATCGCACTTTCTGATGGGCGCTTCTCCTACATTGCATTAATATTACTGATAACCTACATTTTCTGTGTTCAGATGACATTGTGTCCATTACAGAATCGTTTAGTTTCGAGTTTTATAAACAATTACACTGGTGTGCCACTTGTCGTTAACTTAGGAATATACTAAGTTATGGAGAGTAAGAATGAGAGATGCACTTAGAGGAAGGGAGAGAAGGATAAAGCGAGATAGGCAGAAGGAGGGACGAGAGAGGGATAGATAGAGACAGACAGGATAGGGAATATGATTAGCTATGAATGTTAGCAGAAATTGGTATTAAAAAAATCATTTATTGATGACGAATAAATGACACTGTGTCTATTTATATCACTTCTTACAACATAAGCTTATGTTTACTACATTGCATCACAAAGTGACAAAGATAAAGAAAGAAACACACTGAGAGAGAAATAGGCACAGTTAAGTGGCTAATGACAGACTTTATTACTCCTAAAATACATTTTTTATTTCGAAGCTGTGCTCTGTTTTAAAGTAAATATTTAACCACAAGTGTTCAATCATTTTAAAACTGCGAAAAAAGATAAAAAACTCATTACATTATTTTTGCATGGAATACTAAAATACAAAAAAGTCAGATTTCAATGGTGGTTACTAAATTGAAGACTTCAAGACAGAATATGAATAAATCAGTTTTACAGCTCTGTCAAATCACTTGTTTAGAGCTATTAGCTTTCAGGGAGATATTAATTTCCGTCCTTGTACGAGGGCATTTCCGTTTGTTCTTCATGTTCAGCAGGCTGGCTAGATTGTTAAACGCGTTTCACTGCTGGGATGGCTGTTGCTATGGAGATGACATTAGACTGAGTGGATGTAACACATTTAAGACCTGTCAAAAACTTCCGCTAAGAGCGAAACTGAGCAATGTTGAAACATGTAACAAATAAACACTGGATCGTATTGATGCCAGTTTAGTGACTCACAACTTTAGACAAAATCTGCCAAAGTCCGTATGGTGCATTGTCTGTTATATTACAACATGGATTAAAATAAAGCGTGCAGCTTCAGCTTCCGAAATCATTTATTAACTTTTGAAATAGTTATGAATATATAGATTGTTAATGTTATCTACGGAATAAGAAGGACCTTTTTATAATAATATTAACCTGTAGAAGAAAGACATTTCTTTTATGATACTAGCGAGGCAAACAAAGAGAGAGAGAGAAATTAAAGACAGAAAAACAAAGAGTAAGAGTTAGATAGATACACAAACTACACATATATACATGCAGGTTCATACAATTATAAAATAAATTTCAACCGTGGGGGGGGATGCTGGGGAGAAGGAGACAAATACTTATCTTTTAATCCTGTAAGCATATTGGCTACAAGTGTGAAAAACTCCTTAATGTGTTTATAAAGCCAAAATCTATACAACTTTCATTAATAATACGCGTGTATTCTTACAAACTCATATACACTATAATAATAAAACAAAGATTAGAAAAGACCATAACGCTATACAACCACTTCCACATCCCAATACTATCTCTCACATCCTTCTGCCCACTACGACACCTATACCCACCTTGAAGACCCTATTTTTTATCACTGCCTTTCTTATACACACATTCACCTCCACATCTTCACACGTCAACACCTTTAACCAAATGTTTTCTCTTGGTTAATTACTCATCAGCTTAGCAACTGGTTCTCAAGGGACTCTTTTTCAACATTAAGAATATAGTCTGAGGTAATGACTGCTATATTTGTGCTTTAAAAAAATAAGGTAGTTCCTTGAATATTTTACATTATGTATGTCTCAGATTTTTACAAACACGACATATACATAACACATTTACATAATCCTTTTCCATACCTTAATAAAAGAGGGGACCGTGGCGAGTTACTTAAGATTATTCAAAACAGTTTTTAAATCTCATAGAATAATATCGTTATACTAAAGTTAAGTTCTTTGATTATTTTAACAGGTTTAAAGAGGTAGACACTATTAAAGTTGAATGTGATGGTAGATAGTTGCATGATCTTCTTGTCTAGTGCGGTCCTCTTGGAACTGAAGGACATTGTATTCCTCTTCTGATATGACTTCTTCAGCATTGACCTGTTATAATATAACATTTTCGTGACATGTCCTAAACTAAATTGAAAACGTTGTAGATAGCAACCTCCTCTCTTATGTGTAATATATTGGAAATGCCAGCATGATACTTTGGGGATAAAGGA
Organism: Pomacea maculata; assembly: GCA_004794325.1. Taxonomy (NCBI): domain Eukaryota; kingdom Metazoa; phylum Mollusca; class Gastropoda; order Architaenioglossa; family Ampullariidae; genus Pomacea; species Pomacea maculata. Next base: position 15,725 of record SRHC01000818.1, on the reverse strand, counting down.
ATAGTTGAGATAAAAATATTATTTTTGCAAATAGCATTAAAATAATGTCTATTAAATGGTATTAATTATGTTTTGTTTAATTCACAAAGTAATTTTTGTATTTGGTTTTCTTGGATACATGTCAGAAGTAAAGTATCTAAGAGTGTAGCTTATCATAGACGAAATATAAACTTCTTATAAGTCATTAAAAATCGTACCCCAGTGTCAGGCTGGTGTTGTGTAGGCACTACAGCCCAGGGAACTATATGGTACACACCCAAACCAGAGTCAGTGGGCACTTCAGTGACATTCATATAGTCAGTTCCTGAAATTAAGACATTAAAATGAACTATAGTCTATATTTATATACATATGCAGGTTCAATGTCCTGTCACACTATTTTGTTACTCTTGAAAATGATGTTAAACATTAGTTATGGACTTTTGGTAAGCCAAGTATCTTTCTTATATCTTTACATATTAAGTGTTCTTCATTTTTTTCTGTCATAATTTCTCAAGGTTTTGATTTTTTATAAGTTCGGAGAAGATCATGATGTCACCTGTTAAATCACTGAAATTTCTTTCCCCAGCTGTTGTTCGCTGGGACTGAAGTGTTGGTTTCGTCCTTGACTCAGTCGCCTGGGTAATGTCTTGGTTTTCCTGGGGAATACAGACCCTATCCATCTCTGTGTTTTCAGTTGTTTGGCTGATTGTCACATATTCATCATCAACCTGACCAGAGGTTGTTGTCATAACGACGGTATAGAGGTCTCCAGAAGGAGCGGCGTGACGTATGATGGGGGTGTGTGACATGTTGACGACTGCACAGGACTTTGATAATGGCTTCTTTCGATAACAAAAGTTACTAGAACAAGGCGAAAATCTCAGGTGTATTTTTCCTTTACAAATCGTTCCTGAAAAATCAAAAGTACAATTTCCTGCTTATTTTGTAAAATTCTACAAAGCAATATTATAAATATCCGATATGTCAAAGAAATTGAAAAGGTTTTTGTCAACGACATCTGTGGTGTTTTTTACGTGACAAATGTACATTTTTGGATACGAGGTCCCCTTAATTAAAATATCTTTAGAAAACGCAAACTATTTAGCACTGTTATCTAATTTAAATGTTTTTTATTCGTCATAAGTTACTTAGTAATGACTTTGCTACGATGGAACAATGTTTATAAAACGATATACTTACAAAAAAACTACCGTAGTTGTTGTCGCTGGTAAGCTTAAAAAATCTAAAATTCAATTATTTTGATACCGAAATACGCGTGTCCACATTTTTATTCCGTGCAGTTCGTTTTGCAATCAGATCGGAGTTTTTAAGACTTACAATCCTCTGGGACTAACTTCATTTCGAAGCTTTAAACACTTAGAAACTGATCACTGTCCTTATAATAGTTCATTGCATGACCTTTGAATTGGGACAATTTTACCAGTTTTAATATCTTAATCGATCTGCTGCATAAAATTGTCGAAAATATAAACAAAGGAGGATTTTGCTAACAATTTTGTTTCAACGTGCATTATAAGTCTATAACAGACAAGTTACCAAAACTCTATAAGACCATTTAAACGGAAAGATAAATAAATTATTTAAAATGTACGACATGCAAAAAGGGCAATGAGATGCTAGACTCTAACAATGTTTGCTTTAGTGCATAGTAGAAGGCAATGGAAGTTTCTTATAGACTTACGCAACTAAAAATTACTAAAAACTTCAAACAAACTTTAACACATTAATAGACAGAGTGTTGAAATTTTAACAACAAGAAGGTAAGCCAACTGACAGTTATAGCTAGGTCGATTTATGTTGAAAAAAATAAAAAATAAATAAAGCAGCTTTGTACTAAAGACAGACGTAGAATATGAAAAAAAAGAACAGGTTAATTCAAATAAAATCAATAATACAAAAGCAATGTGCAGTACTTTTACTTTCTACCAATTCCTTTAAAAAATTACTTGTCATTAATATGTATCAGGTATATCAGGAGAGAGACAAATTGAAACATAACGACTTGTAATGACATAAAACGGAAATAATCGATTTGAGTCATTTGGTCCAGAAACAAACATGATCACTACTTCAATTCTGTTATAAATTATAGGTCTTTAGAAGTATCTAACAGTGATAACTCAAACCTTTTTGCCGTTTAACTATAAAGATAGTAATGAGTGTTCCGATGATGATGATGATTAGCATAGCTGCTACAACAAGGCCACCAATCATCAATGCCTTTAGGTTTGCTGCTGACGCCTGTTCTTTTTCTGTAACAATAAAACCAAAAATAACCACATAAACGTAGAAAATAGCAATAATTTAGATTTTCTAATAAATTCAGGATTGTACAAAAACTTATTCGAATTTTATTCCATAATGTATAATAAAAACTATGTGGTTTTTTTATTATGGAACTGATTTCTATTAGTTGATAAACAAATACATAAAAAGCTTTGGAACGCGAGCGCGCATACACACACATGTCACTACATATATATAGCCTGTGTTTTTATCAAAATTTTATTGCTATTATTAAACATAATCGTTCTGTTGTGTGTGCAATTTGTAATTTAAAAAAAAATTATATCGAGCGCTTTAACAAAAGAGAGCGATTCGTTTTTTTGAAATCTTTTAAAGAAGACATTACACTTATGCTCTGTTAAAGTTTGCTTCGTGACTTTATTGGTTGCCAGAGTCGTTTCGTACAAAGTACAAAATTCTTAAGTTTCCTTTCAGCTAAATATCCATCATCATTTAGACATTTTATTCTTGCATCTTTTTTGTGATTTGTAATTGTATGAAAACAGTCACATAATTTTAACAGAGGATTAAAAAGCTGCGAATATGTAGCTACATAGACACCACGGTACACCATTTGAACTGTAACCTATATGCTGATAGATATAAAGTCATATAAAGTTAGTTGTCAAACGTTAAGCGTATGTACATGTGTATTTTTGTGTGTATATGTTCTTGTGCAAATGTTTCTGTATTTTATTTTTGAATCTCTGAAATATTTACCTAACAAAGGTTAGATGGCTATAAAAATATTTTAATATTTTACTTGCTAAAAACAACGAAATTATGAACATTCTAGCACTACACAATACGTTGAATAGTCTTTGACTACTTATAAGACCCTATTGACAACAAGAAATGTACTTACCTACTACTCTCAGAGTGTAAACAATTGTATGGTTAATAAACCCATTAGGACCCCATGTCAGGCGACATGTATATTTGCTGTTGTTGTCATCTTCTCTCTGAACATCTTGGAGAAGTAATATTCCATCAGTCTTCCCATCCCAAGCCACGCTTGCTGGTGGATATCCCATGTTTAAGGAGGTGCAGGTGCAGGTAACATTGGATCCCTCAGTAACAGTGTCTGAACAGTTGTACTCAGGTTTTTGTGGAGGTACTGCATATTGTATATATATTTATGATAACTTTGAATGCATGAAAAATGTACATAGTGTTTTAATACACAACATTTTGAAAACAAGCTTCATCGTTTAATACAGATTATTTTACATTAAAGTGAATGTTTTTAAAAAAAGATTCTACAATCTCCCAGATATAGTAAGGCGACAGTGCTTTAAACACATATTTTATTGCATTTTTCTTAGCTTATTATTTTTGTAAGAATAAATCACTTGTGGGAAGAATAAACAGCCTGTTTTTAACAAACAGAAATAACTATTATAATTTAGGAATGATTAGCAACATGTTTTTAAAAAAAGAGCACATCTTACTTATGTTGATAGTTTTCACGAAGAAATCCTTAGAACCAGGTTCTATTTTAATTCTGTAGGTGAGTTTGTTTTGGTCAACAGGCATTAATTTACTAAAGTAGCAAACTGCTTTCGAGTATCTTTTATACCAACTCCTGTAATATTCCTGGTGACCTTGGAAATCACCTGTGATCTGTAATCGTTGTAATAAAATAGAAGGTTTTTAAAAAATTATATCACATTACCACGAATTTATACACGTTTTTAGTGGCGAGTGTGTGTGTGTGTGTAAAAAGATAAACAGACAAGATCGTCTTTTGGAACAAGAAAAGAGTTTACAGAGCAAACATACTAAAAAATGAATAATAAATCAAGCGGAGATTAGTTAGAATCTACATCGAACTGAAAACAATATTGCAACTATAAAATTTTGAGTTCACATTTTAATCAATTAATTAGTTTTGCATTTTTAACAAGTTTATGAGAAGACTATATTTATTCTTATTAAGATTACATTTTTTGGTATTTTTAAAATTTCTTAATTATTATGTTTATCATACATTCAAAAAAACTGACAAAAATATTGTTGATGACGCCGTGACATAAACAGTGTTCGAAACTATGGCGATAGGACTAAAGAAAAATAATGCAAAACAATACTGGCTACAAAATACCGCTTAATGGTCAATTTGCAGTTTCCAATCCTTTTTATCTGCGTTTCTTTAAAGATAACTATTTTTGTTTTCAAACTTAATGTTGAAGACCTGTTATGTTATGGGCATAGTTTTAATTTATTTTTTAAAGTTTAGAATCTCGTTATTTTCAGCATCTTGTTTTTGATTAGATCAAAAAGCAGCCATGTGTGCTATCCATTTAAATATTTCTGTTTTTGTTGATAATGCACATAATTTTTTTTATCCATAGCAATTTTGAAAACTTTGATTCCAATTTTATGCCTAAACGTGTGTCGTTTATTCCTTAGTAAACTTTATTACCCTGGAACTGTTTTCGCGCCAGCTGCAGGTGTAATTGTCGCTTAGCATGTACATGTTTTCAACTTGGCATGACCCTTCAACACGCCAGTTTGATATCGTCACACTGCAGTTTTCAGGAACAATTGTAGCAGGCGCTGTAAAATCAAAGTTGAAACCGTCCATCACCTGAAGATGCTTTGTTGACTAAAAATATTTAAACCAAGATTAAACTTACAAAATTTTAATACCTCATTAGAATTATTACTTACTGACTAAAAAAAATGATCAATGGTTATTTGTTTATATTTTTTTGACACCTGGTAGACCATTGAGCTTAAACCAATAACAAGGTCTTAGTAGCAGGAGTGATGCAAATGTATTTTTAAATATCGTAAGGAAATCAGTATAATATTTTTGTGCATTTTTTGAACACTCGTGTTACTTTGATTCTAAGATTTTCTCACAAATGTTTCGGTTTTAATCTATCCCATAGATAACACAATGCTTATGTAGGCGTCTGTGTGTGTGGGGGGGAGGGGGATGTAGATGCGGGTGTTAGTGCGTGCGCAGGCGCGTGCGAGTGTGTGTGATTTAAATAAGTTAAAAGTAACGAAACAATTTAAAGACAAATAAAAAAAGTGCTAAGAGTAGTAACACACGACAGTAAAAGTGACATCTCACCACAAAATGTATTTTAATTAAAACTAATATTTTCCAAAATGTTCTTCAAAATCTGCCAGAGTTGACATTAGTTAATACTAAAGATGTCTATCTAGTCTCGAAACCGAGGAAATGTTAGTCGCTTAAAATTGACATGAAGTCCAGTATAAATAAAGTGTATGGATTTTCAGTTCCCGTTAAACTGTTGTGTTCCAGCAAAGACTAGTTTTGTACTGACATGTCACATGTTTAGCAATCTACTTACCGAATATTCTCAAACTGCACCATGTTACTGCGGCGTAATTTACACAAAATAAGCTACGAGTGTCTCTGTCGACTTTTGTTATTGTAAGCTCGGAACTATAATCACCAGAGGGAGAACTTTTCAAATGCAGTTTATACATGTTCTTGTCAAGTGTGCACCTCTCCTTATTGCAAGAACCAATACGGGATCCAATATCAAACCAGTCCAGCGAGCCGCTACTAAATGTACCACATGTGAATGATACACTCGTGTCCTCAGCAACATCCACACTGTTGTTTACACAGTTGTTGATCTTTAAACCTGTAGCACGTGTGATAAAAGTAATTATGTAATAAAATTATTTAAAATAATGCAAGATCGTGTAAAACTGATATAAAATGTGGTGGCGTCATCCATTAGAACCTAGATGTTGCTTATATTAAACAGACATCTCTAACATCTCATAAGACAATGAATCTAACATTCCTGAGGGACGATACTGGTTCCGCCCACCTGTGCTCGGGTAGACTGAGGAGCGATGATTGATGCCTTTTTCTACAGCATATGAGAGTTTCCGTTTTATCATTTGATGCAGCATGTATTATACACTTTCACTGTCGCTCTCTGTTTCTTTAGGCTCCTTTTATTAACAGTGTTTAGTGAGGTTAAGAAAATAGATTGCGAGGGCTCTATCCTAAAAAAACTACACATCTTTACATGGCTGCTAAAAATATTTCTATGAACTCTTTTTTCCTTATCACGGATCATTTATTAGCTCCTTACTTTACTTTAAATTGATCTCGTAGTCTGATTCTATGCTTTCCTCCGACAAAAACAATCTCATATCGACAACGCGACTTCATATGTGTTTTAACAAATATAACGTAGTTCAAGCAGTATCACTATTCTTATCTTAAGGCAGGATTATAAAATTCAGTGTCCCCGTCGTCGTCATTTATGTTTGTACAAGCAATGTGAAAAATTAAAACATATTAATAAATCAAACTTATTAAGATTGAGAACACACGATAGAAACAATTATTCAATAGTCAACTTACCAATTATTCTCAATCTACATTGTACCGCAGTCCATTGGTTTTCACAGATTATTCGAAAAGCTGTGTCTCTCTTGATTTTTGATATCGTTAGCACAGATTTGTAGCCGTTTGATGATTCTAAGCCTAATTTAAACTTGTTGTTTTGAAATTCACATCTCTCTGTATCACAAAATCCAATGTAAGAAGTGCTTCGCTGGTCATTATAATCATCAGAAGCCCGCCATTCTAACCAACCATTCCAGAATGTGCCGCATGTGAATGAGGGACTCGTGTCCTTCACAATGTCCACACTGCCGCTTTCGCAGCCTTCGATATTTAAACCTGCAGCCAACATGATAAAGACAATTATGTTGTTAATAGCAACATATACAACGCACACGGCTGTTGTAATAGTTAAAAGGCACAAAATCTCAAGAAAATTATATTTCAGCATAAAAAGTACTTGCTGAAGTGAAAAATTCAATTGCCAGCTTGTGCTTCTAATTTGAGCATCCATCATTCTATGTGTTAACATTTGGATTTCAAAATGTAGCTCACCATGGTTAATAAAAAAACAACATTTTTTATCTTTGAATATCATTAAAACTTTGTGGCAAATTAAATAGATCTACTCACAGATTTCTCTAAACTGGTATTGGATGCATACAGACATTTTCTTATTATATCTACCGTTTGACTGTTGCATTAAAAATAACATCCGAGACAAAAAGAAGGGTGAAAAAAGAGAGATCAAAACAAAATCCTTATATTGTACCTGTGAAAAAGGGAAAAGGAGCATGCCCCGACAATTTGTGACACAAAATGTTTTATACGATTATATGAGTATTTGAAGATATGAATAGGCAACAATGAAAATAAAGTATACAAGACTGTAACGAGTCTGAGGTGATAGTAACGAAAAAAACTAGTTAAAATGTATTCAACACAGGAATATCGGCAAGACAGACTAATTAAGAGGGTTAAAAGGAGAAAGATATATGTAAATGTATGTTTTTACAAAATATATATATACACAGAAAGGTAGTTCAACTGGTTGGCTACAATATCCGTTTTGGTGACAAGAGTAGATACTGTGCGCTTGTCACAGGAGTAGTCAAGTCTTGGAATGTAGGGAAGAGAAGTTTAAAGACAGGACTAGTGTCTTCAAAGTATTGAAGCAGATGGAAGACAACTTGCACTGAATTCAAACACTAACGAACACAGTCAGTACACAGACAATGAAGCCAGTATTCACAACAGACGGTGAAATGTGAACGTTCGCATTATGGACATAAATTGATGATCTTAGTGGTCGTATAGTCGTGAGTAAAAATTTTTGTTCAAGAACAAGAACCATGAACAAAGGGAGAAGTACATGACAGTTGATTATCAACACAATATAAGTTTTGTTTTTTAGAGAAAAATCAGACTATAGGAGGTAAGTGATAGAAGTGCCACAAAAAATTGTAAATCTTTAAAGGAGGGTAAAAAATATCAACTGTGTCTAATGCAGCAAACAGGTCAAGAAGAACCAATGCAGAAATCCATAATGTCAAGAGGAGAGAAATAAACAGCTTCCTAAATGCAGTTAGTCTCACTACAATCAAAACGACTACACGCTGACTAAACAATCATTAATGAAAAGGTTGCAGAACACTCTGAGTTGTGTCATCAGGATGTGCTTACATACTTTACATAAGAAAAACAATATGGAGACTTTATTTTAGTTGTGTCATACATTAGAATAAAACTTGTTTTAAGAAAGATGTGTGCAAATTACAAGTTCCATATACATCAAATACAATCAATAATACTACAGTTCCAAAAACTAGATAATAATGAAAGCTCATATCACTTGACCATTGCCAACTGAAGCATAGGGATTGTGATTAATAAAGTTAAGAGTGTTCACATCACACAAGAGTGTAGCAGCTCACTTACCACAATGACCCTCCAGTACGAGTAGTGCAACAAGACACAGCATCCATAGTCTCCAGGTAGCCATTACTCTATAGAGTTTGAAAAAGCTCACAGAGTAGCTAAATGAGTGCAATAACAAGGTTAGAATATTCTGTGTACTTTTGCTGGTGACACGACATCCACTCGCTACACAGAATGTACTGCAGTCAACACTATGGCGCCTTCCTCTAACGGTTACTAGGGCACTGAGAGGTTTAAAACCTTCCTTGTTCTATTTATAGTTTATGGAGTCTTATGAAATTTCAACGAAGACATTCAACCGACTTTTAAAGATTTTCCCGATTTTTTTATCAAATATTTTATTCCACTTGAAGGAAAATTGTGGTGCACTTAACGTGTCTGCGTGTCCACGTGTTACAATAAAGAACATGAACAGCGATACTTAATATGACAGTACGGCAATAAAATTTAACTGGAGCCGGAAAAAGATTTTTACAAAGCATGCTAAAGGAATGACCCTAAATAGTTGCATGCAGTAAAGATGTATACAAATGCTCACAAGCACACAGTAGATACGAGCATGATTTGGGTTTTCTTGCATGTGTTTGGAGCCCAAATGAGCTGTTCCTCGATTTCTGACAAGCTTTTCTGTATTCCCTAAATCCTGTTCCAGCTGTTTGCATTTCCCTGTTAGAAGAGGCCGAAACGATGAAATAGCGAGAGGGGTGAGGCATATGGTGTGTCATCCACACACACGGAAGAAAAAAGTCCCTGAAGTATAGAACGCGTCTGCGATAAAGTGTACTACGGCAGGGTTCTTTTTTCACATTCCTAAAGGTATTATTCAATCTAGGATATGTCTATCTTATATCTGACCTGACCGTAAAACTATAGGGATAGTGAGAACTGAAGATCATTGCCACAAAGGTACAACGTGTGGCTTTTTCTAGGTAGTTAGACATAAAACAAGAACGACCACCTGTGTTTGCCCTTTATGTTCATAGACAGAGTTACTTCCCTGCGAATGTTTAGCAGCTTTGTCTAACAATAAAGAGCTTTAATAAAAATGTGTTAAGAATAACTTCAATCACATCTACATGCGGAGAAATTGTTGGAATGAATACAATTTTTAATTTTTCAGTGTTATTATTATTATTAAGACCAAAGTCGAAGTGGAGTTTTTTTTAAACAAAAAAATTAGGAGGATTCCACTTACAGGCGAACAAAGTCCTGTTAAATGAATTCAGGTAAATGCTTGTAAATAATCAAAATAAGTTATTTTTCTGTTTTTGCTAGAGGAACGGTTATGTGTGTGTGTGTGTTTTAGAGAGAGTGAAAGAAAAAATACAGTGAGATAGAGAAAGAGAAACAGAATCAAAGATCAAGTGAAGAGACAAAAGCGAATCGAAAGGGAAAGTAGAAAACGAGTTGTGGGCGTGTCCAGTTAATCGTTCGGCGTGTTTTGGTAATTTTCAGATAGTGGTTGTCCGTTTGCTAGGAATTGTGTCTATATAAGAGTCTTCTACACAAACACAAATACTGTTTAATGACCATTCTTTTGCATACAAATGCTTTATTTTTTCAAGATATCGCTAGTGTTGTGGGTTGATCTAAGAATTCTACTCGTCTTTCGTGACATCCGTTTTTACTTTATTAATTAACTCACTCACACATTTGTAACAACCATTTGATGTTTTATGTAGAAAAAAAAAAGAAAAAAGTCGGTTGATTAGTACTGACACTTCCATGAAAAAGCAAAAAGGGAGCGCAGAAAACTCGAGGCGAAACACTGACAAAGGAATTAAATTGATGAGTAAGAGAGATTAATTACAAATAACACAGTGTGTCCAGCCTTTCTCCGTGTTGAATCGTTTTCCGGCTTTTACACTTCACTGCTTAGCAGATTGCAACAGTGTGCAGGATGAGATAAGGGATGAGATGAGAGGCAGGGAAGTGAACAAGTGGTGAATCATCCAAGCGAGTCTGAGTTCCCTTGTGTACGTTGTCTAGCTGTGAGATGATTGACTTTTAAGAGAAATTTCCTTTTGCTCTTCATTCGTTTTTTCTCTTCTTACTTATTATGTTGCCTCTGTTTATTAACTAGCCTTTCGCCACAAGCTTTTATGTGAACAGACACTCACTCCTTAGCGCGCGATCACACACACAAAATAGAAAATGAAAAATAGAGTAAATAATAGAGAATAAGTGTCAGTGATAACAGTAACTGCATGGATACTGTGTGAATATACGCACACTGGCATACATAATATGGCCAAAACACACTCACAATCTCATACTCATACACATCACGACATTACACGAAATACACGATCAACTACATTGTAAAGTCAGAAGTGATGAAGGTTATAATGTTGAAGGACTAAGATAATGGTTTCTTGAGATGACAGTTATCACTGAATAAGGCCACAATCTCTTGTTTATCCTTCATTTACCAATCGTTCCTGAAAGAATAAAAGTACAATTCGCAGGTCTTGTTTGTTGTTTGACATTTCTTGGCTTAATCACTAAATAATCATGTGCAAAAAGCATAAAATATGCAAGACACATACCCAGCTTATAAATAATTAGGATGATGCGAAAAAATAAAAAGTCAGTACAATAGGAAAGATCAGCATGGAAATCGCGACAAGAAGAGAAAGTCAATTCAAACACAATCCCTAATACAAAAGAAATGAGTGTGGGATTTTACTATTTAGCTTTACAAATTGATATGCATCAACATATTGCAGGTATATCTGGAGAAAGGCAAACTGAAACAATGACATAAAAAGTAGACATGTCAATAGCCATTATACAAGGTATGAAAAGTAGAGTTGTTAAATACCCTGGATACATTTATTAAAAAGGTGAACCCGGCTGAAACTATAATGCTGCTATAAATGTAAGGTCTTAAAAAGTATTTAACATTAAGGTAATAAATCAAACCTTTTCGCCGTTTAACCAAGTTGACAACAATGAGTGCTCCGATAATACT
>SRHC01000817.1:19669-117824 GCA_004794325.1 Pomacea maculata | reverse complement strand
CGGTGGCGGACTCTGGTTGAGGCCTTATGTGCAACCTGATGCACGAAGAGGAATAGATGTAGTAGATGTAGACATAATGGTTCACATCAAAGCTTTCTGGATTATTATTATTATTATTATTATTATTATTATTATTATTATTATTATTGGTATGTGCAGAAGATTAGACTGTTCTCAACAGTTATATCCTGGTCAAAAGGGATGATAGTGGGACAAAATGGCGGGTTCTTCAAAAAGTTTATTCTCGTGGACGTTTACTATAGACCACAGTGCAGGAGAATATGAGAACAGTCTGGAGAAGAAGGGTGTTGCTGGAGACAGGGTCTTAATTCTGTTACCTGCACATGTACATTCATCTGACACATTGTGACCCCTCAGTCTCATCATACGAACACTTTAAACTGTATTGACACCATGATGTCGTTGCAAACAGGTCATTGGAAATATTTACTCATATTTTCACAACTCTGTGTTTTTCCTTCCACTTTCCGTCAACGTTCCTAACGTACGCATGGGCGAAGAGTCAGCTTGTGATGAAGAAACATCTGTTAATTCTCTATGAACACACCACACAAGCTCAGACTTGCGGGCTTTCTCATTTCTGAAAGACTGTTTTAAAGTTCGTTAGAAGGTCGAAGGTTACATTCTTGTCTTGACTTGAAGTAACATCATTGCTGTTGTCGACTTCTGCTTTTTTGACGCGTTTCTACCGGATATGACCCCCACGTGGGTCAACCGCGCTTTTCAACTGGTGTCTTCAAGAAAACAGATGCAAAGAAAGATTGAAAGAAAATACACACAGAACTAATTTCTCCATTTCACAGCCACGGCCTGGCGTGTGAAGTGAGGCCGCGAGCATGAAGATTCACCTGATCCGGTAATTAACTTTTGTAGAAGTTGTGAAGATTCACCTGTCGTCTGCGTGACAAGCTTACAAAGGTCTCTTCCCTTGTCTTGTTGTCTTGGTACACAAACAAAATGTTTTTGTAAAATATTTGTCTGAATACTTTTGCAGCAAAACATCAGTCTCATCACTTTCGAATCTGTCTGTGACTTGAATACTATCTGGATGTCGACTTAAAATAATAAATAAATGTGTTTACAACGCGAGTGGTGCCCCGTGTGTCAGCTGCAGACTAATTGTTTACTGTACACACATTTTATCTGTGACCTCTTGTCCCCATTAACGGTGGGGCAGCCGTTACTTTACTTTTCTTTTTTTTTTAATTCTGCACAGACATAAATTTTGGTGTTCTACTTTCATATTTACTGGATTGTGGAGGAAGGATGAAGTGAGAAACGGTGTGCCGCCGCGACCCTGTCCCCCACGGTGACCCCTGCAGCCTCGACCTCGCCCAGCGCGAGGAAAACAGCGAGCGAGACGCGCGGCGGCGATGATTGGCAGTGTGAGTCGGAGGGTGAGCGGGGCTCGGCGGGGCCCCCACTGAGTTATCGTAAAACACCTCACAGGTTGTGTGGACTCAAGCAAGACGCCTGCCAGTCTTAGTTGCTGGTTCAAGTGGCTTTCACACCAGCAAGGTTAGCTCGAGCAGGCTCGCCACATGTCTGGCGGGACCCATGGACTCAGTGTAAACCTCAGAGAAGACTTGATCACAGACTTTCCACTTTGTTTTGTTGTTTGTTGTCCAACCAGCAGACAGTTGAGTGATCGAGGTGTGCCATCACCGAGGGGCTACAACCGCGCCGCACCTGCCGTCCGGAAGTGGGCATTGGAAACGAAAGTTTGAATTATTATCTGCACAGCCGCCACATGTGAGCACCGGGTGGACTACCGCGCGGTGAGGGCCAAAAGTGGCTGAGACAAAAGTGAACGTTCACCATGCTACCGGCCACATTCTTCTCCCACGGCTCTGACGTCATACAGGATAAAGATACACCTGGGAAGCACCGAGGAAAGTGTAAGCCCACCTCCAGCATACCTTCACTTGACCCCGTGAGTAAAACGACAGAAAAAGGTTCTTTTGTGGTGTACGCGTGTCATTGTTTGCAGAGCCCGGCATACAGTTCGACTTTTCGATCACTGTCACCTGGTTGTCGCGATGTGGAAGATCGCTGAACCAAAAAAAAAAAATCGTTATAATATCGTGTACCGCGCGTGTTTATTATGTGTACTACCGTGTGTAGGAGGGAGCGAGCAAGGGATACTTGTGGTGAGGTCACGAAGCATTTTGTATGCAGTTGGTGAGGTCACGAAGTATAGTGTATACAGTTGATATTGTCACGAAGTATAGTGTATACAGTTGGTGAGGTCACGAATTATAGTGTATACAGTTGGTGAGGTCATGAATTATAGTGTATACAGTTGGTAAGGTCACAAATCATAGTGTATAGTTATGTTTTAGGAAGGAGGCAGTGGCTATAGGACAGAACATGGCATACGTGTGGAGTTTTCGCTAGACCTACTTTAAACACATCCTTATTGGCATGGTCTATGCAGGTAGTACTAAAGGAGTGCCTCTCACCGTATAGCGAAATGGTGGAAAGGTTCATGCAGGGAGTCTGTGCACAATGAGTGCCCTTGTACTGGCAGTTGATTACAGGGCTAAGATGCAGTCGGTTGAAGTCCCCCGGACCTCGAAGAAAGAGTTTTGTCCTTATTCGCATATTTCCTGAAAGAAACATTCGTTCTGGAAGGTAAAGTCGTCTCTGTGGGTCTCTCACATCTAGTGACCGTCTAAAGAATGGTAGGTAGGAATGGTGAAATATCTATAGTAGTACTCGCTTTTTTGTGCCCCCTTCTGGGGGGAAAAGATACTAACTACCCCCAGCCCCTTGCCCAACTAACCCTTTCAACAGAGCACAATGAAATCGTGGCATTGCATACGTGGGACATGCAGGGAACTGACTACATCGCCAGGAGTGCCAACACATAAGTTCATTAAGTGTTGAAAGTTTGGCCCAATGTTCCATCAGGACATATGTAGACGAATGAAAAAACACTGAAGTTTATGTAGAAAGTATAAAGGCCTTTTAAAAAACGGGACGACCGTTCAGCTCGCAACAGTTTTGTGTTAAAATACTCCACTTGGTTTGACTTTCATTCCTAGTTTTCCGGTTAGGAAGAATCTTAAGAGTGGTCAACATAAATATTGAAATCGTAAGCCTTTGATGACCATGCAGTATATCATGTAGTGAAATATTTATAAAGATAAAATAGAAAGATAAAACTAGTATCAAGAGATGTAATCTGTTAAGATGTAGCTGTTATTATGAATGTACAGAGATGACTTCTAAGGTGGGGTGGATGGAAGGGTGAGGGAGAGAGATGAATTTCTTTTCATTGAACCCTGAGAAGTTTCGTCTTTTGTCAGTCTCTCTTTCTGTCTCGTTCTCTCTAAGTCTTTCTTTGTCTGTTTCTTTCACTCAGACAGACAAAACACATAAAGTAGCAAACGTTTTCATGAATAATGCAGAGGCATTGTCGAACCCACAAGCTTCAGGAGAAAAGGCGAAGCTGTTCTAAAGGGCAATATTTTCAATTAACTTTTTTTTTTTGAAACACAAGACCTAAAATTACGAAATAGGACAATTCAATTTCACGTTAAAATCTCGTGTCTTAAATCTTACTCGCAACAAAGAGCGTAGGAGACCCGGATGTTCCAACAGACAAGCTGACACGGGACAGGTTAATGAGCGGCGAGCGGCAAGTACCTGTGAGTCACGGCCAAACCTTAGGGTTGCAGACCCAAAACTTCTCGCACACATTCTATAATTAATATTATTCTCGACGACAGTTTTAATGCGAGACTGTAGACACATAGACGGCACCCCGAGGGCTGAACGAGTCACCATGGTGCCGATTACGTCACGACTATGACGTAGGCGGATACCGATTGTCTATCGTGCACTCGATTCCATTAAAAAATAAAACAACCAACCTTCCATCAAAAGATAAAGCGGAAAAGAAAAAAATGTCTGCAGAGGCCGAAGGCATTGAGGACAGGTAGATTTTGTTCCATGGCAATGGCTAACATTCTTGGTGGCATTTTATTTTTGCCTCTGCCAGGTAATTACCGTCTGCCTGGCGACAAATTACTACGTTTACGGCATAATTCGTTCGGACCGTTGATTTCGCAAACCGAATTTCTCTGCATTGCTTTTACCGTGGAAGGATAATGTTGCCGGATGACTGCCAGCGCAAGACGCATTAGGGGGCGAGAGGAATTAGTTCGCCAAAAGGTCTGGCGTTTCGACACCTTGCTTTCTTGTTCATTGTTGCTACCTTGTATTCATCCCTTTCTTCTCTCTAACTCTTTAAATCGTCAAGCGAGAAGCGATTTCACTCATCTCTGACTCGGAGGACTGAGATGAAAGGATAAACGGAAAAGATAGAGAACGCATAAAATGTCTTTCAGTCACTTTTCTCTGGTGATCAGACAGTTTCAGTGGCCAGCGTTTCTAGCAGCGAAATACTTTTATTGGGGGAAGAGAGGTGGAGGTAGATGTATAATGTAAGATATATTGAGCTATGCGATATAAAATGTAATACAGACGTGAGAATGAACGCTTGGTTCTGGAAGTATATTTCTGTGCTGGTTCATACTGCTAGGCAGTTCTAGTCCTATTGTATATTTATGTGCAGGGGGAGGAAAGGAGGGGATAGGTCAGTACCTCCCCCCCTCTCACTCACGTTGAGAAATATCTACAGGTGAACGCATAACTGCCCGAGTCTTCCCATCAAGGCCAGATCATATATTCCAAGTCTTCGTCGCCACAGGTTGTAAAAGTGTGTCACGACGGTTGAATACGCTGACTCAACTAGCGACGCACAATACACTTGTGACGGGGCAACGCCGCCAGTGACGTCAGATCCCGCCTCCTGACGTTTGGGGGCGCCAGACGTGTGTGTAGGGGGTCCAGACTGTACTTCGCCTACCTTTGAGGCTGGCGTATCGAATGACAGAAAGATGGGGATTGGGCAACAAGAGAGTGACGCAAGCAGAGAGTTCTTCTCTCCCCTGCCCAGGCCGCCAGGTGGACCAACAACACCCGGAGGCGTGTTACCCACTCGCGTTCAGTTGTAGCGAAACCCGACACAAGTTAAACTGTAAAATAAAGTGCATTTGTGACAGTTATTTACAGGGATTGCAGTGGTTTACTGGGTTTACCGTGTATTCGTTCTGCTGTCATTACCTCCGCCTCTTCGCTGATACCGGCCTCCTCGTCTTCTTCGACGGTTGAGACAATAAGTTACAGGCCCTGACAAAGTCTGCTGTGTGCTGTAGACACCACTGGGATACCAAAATCTTTTATTTCATCGATGTGTTTGCAGGTCATGTCTCTGCTCATAGTTTCTGTGGATCGGAAGTCCTACAGGAAGCAGGTCACTGTCACTGGGGTCGAGCCTCAGGGGCACTCTGGGGACTCTCCATTGCGGAACTTGTTGAACAATGTAGGCTTATATGGCTGAATTTTTACGAGATGAAACTTGTGTACCTTCACATCTATGGTGCCTGATAGTCATATATATGTATATCATTCGTTTCGAACATAATGAAAATATCCATTTTTATATGCTACTATACTTGAATCTCTTCACTGTCATGATGGCAAGGTCCATTCTTCTCTTTTCTTGTTAACTATTGCACACGACACCGCAATAGAAGAATAACAACGATTTTCTCTGTCTTTATCGTCTCCCCCTCCCGTTCTTTGCTGTGGGCGACGCACGAGCGGAGGATCCGGCGATTTCCTCTCGAGCTTTTACTGTTTGTCGCCTGCTGCTTGCAAAGTCGACAGTAAGACGGTTGTAAAAATAAAATGGCGAAATGTGTCAGGACCACACCTGCAATCCCACATAGACATGTAGACCAGACCTGTCGTAGCTGAATAAGTCGAAGCAACCATTGTTGTTCTATTGGTAATTGTTGTGGAAGTAGGCGACGACTAAGTAGTAGTGAAAGTAGCAGAGCTTTGAACTGCATGGGTTTGACAGTTATTTTACCTGTCCCGTAC
The DNA here is from genome assembly GCA_004794325.1 of Pomacea maculata. NCBI lineage: Eukaryota > Metazoa > Mollusca > Gastropoda > Architaenioglossa > Ampullariidae > Pomacea > Pomacea maculata. The sequence goes on along the minus strand of SRHC01000817.1, from coordinate 111,848 downwards.
CGAATATATCACAATAAAATCAAAGTTATTTTCCTGACGCCGTATCGAGCGCATTACAACGAGAAAGAAAGATTTATTTTAGTTGCAACAGTAAGAATATATTACATTCAACATAAAAGATTTATTGCAGGTGTAAACGTGTAAAATATTAAATGGAAGTGAAAGTTATTTTGGGTGTAACCGTACCAAGCATACCCAGGAAGCACTTTAGTCCCTTTCCATGTAACAGTAGTCATTACATTACTTACCGCATATTTATTTATTAGTGACGATAGAGTTTTTTAAAAGCATCGAGGTATGAGTGTACAAAAGTAATTACTTATATCTCCGTTAAATATTAGGGTACTGTTTTCATTTCCTTTTTTCGTCCTCATGCTTAAATACACATCGTAAGTAACACACACACAATCTCCACAATGCCACCTCTCTCCTGTCTGTGTGCCGACCTCTCTTGACCAAGTCACGGTTTAACAGGTTCCCCGGTTGTGTGATCTTCCCTCTAATTGGATAAACAGCGGCGGCGTCACGCACAATTGACCTTTCAAGCCCCGCGGACTCCTCGAGCGTGAATGGACTTGCAGCTGATTGGCTGTAACCACACAGCACGTTCTGCCGCAAGAGGGCGCCAGGACTAGCTGCACGTGATCAGCGTCATCTCATCCTGACTTCCGGTGCTGGCCTTGCAGTGTGCAGGCTGCACTTCATCCTCCTCCGTGTGTGACTCGTCGTGACCGCCGCTCGCAGTGTTTCGATGTTGTTTGTGACAACAGTCGGCGCGAGACACGCGACGCACGTGCAGGTCTTTGGACTGCATGCACTCGAGATAATTTCCTGTCAGAAACAAATGTTGGGGTTTACTTTTGCTTGGTTAGTTATGTTTCTTCTGTATTTTATTTATAAGAGAAACTTTCGCACAACAAGTGCAATGCTGATCCTGCACTTCGCAGTCCGCTTCAACAGAACATCTTCCTACTTTGTTTGTGGATCTGGACCTTAATGTGCAGGTTCAGAAACTTGGATTAGTGGGGGGAGAAATTATCGAGCTGTTTATCTAAGACTGCTTCATCTAAGGAGATAAAAACTTCAACATCTTTATTGAGCAAAGGTTTGTTTCAAGGGGGAAATTATACACAAAACAACATCCATAATGTTGGTAATAACACTACAGAGGGAGGGAGAGAGAGAGGAGAGAACACATGGGCCTGAAAAGGTGGAGGTTTTAATTTTTGTAAATGAATGCAGAAATTCAAAGTAAAAGCATGTTGACTAATGGGGTTGGGTTTGTGCGAGTGTGTACGTGGGTGTGTACTTGCATGTGCGTGTACTGACAGCCGTACCCTCCCGTGTGGGTTCCCACTAACATAGACAAGCATGTAAGAAGACATTACTCTGTGATTTTGTTTATCTTTTTTTTTTAAAGGGTTTTAGACGATGTCCCTAGCCTCGTTTCCGAACTTCAAAAAAAAAAATGCTTTGGGGGAAACTTTGCGCAAAGAGCTGCAAGGTATCCTGGGTTGTAGAAACTGTTTGCTCAGAAGAGTCTTTGTTTAATTAAGTTCCCCATCCGATGTTGTTGCCGGGTTAATGCGCACTGTTAGTGTTCTGATTGTCTGTCTACCCTGTCTAGCTCAATACGGACAGATGCACAGGCTGTCCCTCTCTGTCATTGGCTACTGTTGTGGGTTGTGGCCATACTGCACCCACAGGAGCCCCTCTCAAGACCCATTTTGTTGATCTCCACGTGGGAACCTTTCCATTGGCAGCAAACATTTAGCGAATGGGCTGGGAATAGTTGGAGTTTTTTAAGGTGGCAGTGCAGTTCCCTGATAAAGTCTATTTTTTCCATTTATTCATCGCGTGTTCAGTCACCTGCTTTTCTTCCCCCTTTCCAGAGAGAATCACTCGTCAGTGTTTTCTCCCGTTGCAAACAGCCTGTATTGACGAGTCCAGTTGTAGGAATATCGATGAAGTCACTGCCGCCTGCACCCTTCCCTTCCACTCCCACCCCTATCCTGGAAGCCCAGAGAAGCGAAGGATGGAGGGGCGCCGCTCGCAGGCCGACCGACCAACCGACCGACCGACCGACCGACCGACCGCTGCCGCCGGCGGATCTTGGTGACCCGTGCACGCAACGCTGAGCGTCGTCAGTCGATAAACTTCCTCTCAGCCTCCCTCATCCACATCCCGGAGTCCGTTGCGAGTGGTTCCGATGGGTCTCGGAGAGGCGGCAGTCGGAGTCTGTCTTTCGTCGTCGTCGTCTTCATTGCAGGTCTTCTTCTTCCACCATCTCTCGGGGTGGAAAGGAGTGGGGTGTAGAGGAGTCTTGTCGTAAAGCCAAGCTCCCGTTTCTTTTTGATATTATTCATCCACCTCTTCGCCGGTCTGCTTTGCTGACGCACGCGCAAGTCGTGGACCCCTTGGGCCAAGTTCTTGCGGGCTTCTGACGTGGGGGTTGGTGTGTGCGTGCGTGTGTGTCACGAGCGCGCGCGAGAGAGAGAGGGCGAGCTCGCTGCTAGGTTCTCCCTGGGCGTCGTAAAAAGACTGGCGGGGCTTTGAGCGCCATCCCAAACAGGACGTTAATTGTGCGAAGGCCGCGGATGAGCTGTCGGAGAGGCGGCGCTGGCAAGCGCGCACACGCACGCGCACGCGCACACACACACACTCACACACACACATTCACACACACACACTCACGCGCGCGCGCGCTGCACGGCCTGGCGACGAGCGACATGTTGCGTGCAGCGTGACGCAGTCGGCCGTGAACTGTGGACGGAGGTTTACGTGTGAACGGGAGTTGAACAGTTTCGCGGCGGGCGAGGTTCACTTGTGAATGGGAGTAAACAGTTCGATGTGGACTAAGTTCATGTATGTAAAGGAATATAAACAGTTCGCCGAGGACGTCTCCCCATCCCCCAGAAAAAGGAGAAAACATTTCCTAACTTGCTTCAGGCTTTCCCACCTCGGACGAGGGTTGCGGCTGTCGTATCCGTGAGATGGTTTAACGGTCCAGCGTGCATTTAAAGTCTTAGAGATTTGAAATCCAGCTTGACGAGTTGCACGCGCAGACTGTTAGAAGGAGTTGTTTCTGTGAAGTGTAATTTTCTTGTTGAATTCACCGCCAGGCAGGTTCACACTCAAGCTGCTTTTTGTTAAGACTGTTATCACCAGTCACATCTTCAACATCCACAGAGCTTCGATGCACGTGCTGGTCTGCTCCCTGCATCCATCCCACTACCTCCGCTCAAGCATACGTCATCAAATTAGGTGTAGGCTGATCGATTACACTTAAGAGGATCTTCAGTGTCCACTCTGACGTAAGCGGCGCCAGTCCACTGGAAGTAGGTAGGTGTCGCCACAAAAGTACATTCGTGACGACACTCGGCATCAGCCCCCGTACACCCCGTCCCGATCCTCTCTGCACTTCCGTGCTGCTGCTGCTGCTGCTGCTGCTGTGTCAGTGGTGCATGTGTCAGGGAATGTGTCACGAAGGAGCTGCATCGATAAAGTGGAGAGAGCGAGAGATACACCGCTCAGCCAAGGATATCGGGAGCGATACATCCACTAACCGTCGGTGCTGCGCTTGATGGCCACGAGCTTTCTCTGGCTGCTGTACACCGACATCGACTTGGCCACGGGTACACCTCGGGAACATCTTGTGTCGTGTTCACAGCCTGTTGATCATCTGTAGCCGTCGCCATGGATATCGCGATGGTGTCGGTAAGTAAACATTTTAATCCGCTAACATCTTGCTCTCAAGAATAATTTTTAAAAATGGTTGGAGTTGCTCTTTCGGCCGTCGTCAGCGCCTTCATATTGATCGCCATCTTTACTTTTTTCTTTCTACCCTGGATGTGACCGACAGACCTCAAGGGTACAGACAAGGTTGCGGCCGGCGGGCCGACCTCCAGAGTACCACCTCACTGCATTTCTTAGTTTACCAGAACACCGTCAAGAAATAACCTCTGACCCCAGTTTTTTTTTAAACTGCTGCAAGAAGACCGAAGTTGGTCCTCCTATTCACTTCACGCTCATGCATATAAAATGACTTCCCTTGTGGCATCTGGGCTCTGTGATTAAATATTTAACTCCTTCTGAAACCTTCTTTGAAAATGTGATGCCGAGAGTAGGATATCATCCCTCGGCGTGAGAGGTAGCGGCGTACAACGATGCCACATCTGCTTAGAACCCCGGAAGTCGTGGGTCAGGATGATAACGCTCAGCTGAATGATAAGCCTGTGTAAGTATGCGCCTCATACCACTGACCAGCAAGACTGACAGAGACAACAGTGCTGAGGCAACAGAGTACGACTTCAACTGAATGTTACAGTTAGACATAGATGGCGGCTTTCAGAAACAGTGCTGGGGCAAGCAACCCGCCTTCCATTTTTAAGCAGATCTGGAAAAGGCAGGACCGCATGAACGGTTAAAAGCTCTTCCTAACGGACAAATATCGGCTAACTTTTGACCGAGTTTAGAAAATATTTTCAATGATGGTGATGTAAAAGCTGTCTTTACCAAATTTAGTCAAAAGTTTATCCATATTTATCCGGTTAAGAATGATTTCGAAGAAGAACAAGAATTATTGTTTTACGCCGAGCCGGCAACTAAGGTTTTATAACAGCAAAGTAGTCAGCCATGTAAACAGGTGCCACGTGCAGAGAAAGAACAACATGCCCGAGACGAGATCTGAACCTGTCACAACCATTCCTGACTGTATTGGTGACAGGTTCTAACCGCTGCTCCACCGGGCAGGTTTTTTTTTTTTTTTATCATTTCACGCAGAAAGGTCAGTGTTAGGTCAACATTTCTAAGACTGATCAAGGAGGCGCACCTGGGCCTGGAGTGTGGTCCATGTCTGACTGTTGCTAGGTCCAGGAAACACGGGTACCACCCTGCTTGCCATCTCCAGCACGGCGGGCTGTAATCACGCTCCGATTAGCGTCCACGCGAGACTTTAGCCAGGCTGAGTGCAGTGTGTAGACAAGTCTCATTAAAAATGTAAAACACCAGTAATTGCCAACGGCCGCTGACAGGGTCAGTGTTGAAGAGGGGTCTGACTACCTGCCTAGCCTTATCAGCCGCTTGAGGAGGAGTGCAGCGCTGGGTTCAAGACTGCGCAGAACTCGGTCGGGGTGGTGGTGGTGGAGGCGTTGGTGGTGATGGTGGAGGCATTGGATGTGGTGGTGGTGGTGGTGGAGGCGTTGGTGGTGATGGTGGTGGTGGAGGTGGAGGCGGAGGATGACATACTACTGGTAATGAGTGGAGAAGCATTTGCGTTTGTCAACATCCATCTTAGATTTTGACCCCTTCTGAAGTATGTTCCGTAACTGAGTACCCGACCTCCACGCTACTCAGCTCTACAGCCTGTTAACACGCCATCAATCATCAATTTTCATCTCGATGTGGACTTTATGATGATCTATTGCCCAGTGCTGGCTAGAGATTGTATTTTTTGTCGTTGAAAAAAACCCGAAGTCTAAAGAGTGAACTCTTTCTTTTTGACAGTCTGTTCCTTCTTTTCCCAGATCGAAAATAAATGTATGAAACCTTCTCACCTGCTTACTGACACGGACTAATTAAGTTCACGTGTCTTTTCTCTCATCTGTCTTCTTCGTTGGCATTCTCATTCAAACTGTGTAAGGAATCAATGTTTTAAGTTCACAGCCAGTCTGCATTTGTAGAGAATCAACATTTGAACACAATACACAAAACTAGCATTTGTCCAAACTGTAGTCTCCGGGTTTTGTTGTTATTTATCCTAGGCAATATCTTAGAATAGAAGAAAGAAGCAATAATACGGGTCTGCATTGCAGGCTTCATGTTTATTTTATTCCAGACTATTGTTCTCTCCGAGCAACAGATTCTGGGAGATGAAAGTGGGGAGGGAAGAGTGGAACTGGTCCACAAGAGCAGCATTTATATTCACGCCTATTAGCCTGGCAGCTGTGGCCAGACAGTACCACGACGTGGGCCTACCGCCATTATTTATTTAATCAACTCACGCTGAGCGAAATCGATGGCGGACCGAATGTTTGGCCATAAAGCGTGGTCGTTATGACGGTGTGACGCGGTCTCTTTGGCCGGAAATGACCTAGAGATGACCGACCGACCGACCTCAGTCCGGTCAGAGGCGTGACCTTAGTCGCACAAACAGCTTCCCCTCCCCATTCCCCACTCCCAGTCCCAGTAACTGAAATCCCACTACACCTCTTGACATTGTCCACTTAGATTGCAGACCTGTTGACGGTTCAGTGAATACTACTCCTTAAACAAAATTAAAAATGTCCAGTCCATAACGAGTCCACACTTTCCATACTGAGAATCAGCTTAAAAACATCCACTCAGAGAACTCGAAAGTAGGCGGCTACAATAATTTCCTTTCGCGAAAAGTTTCCAAAGTTAGTCCCTTGGCGGCGTCCATTATTGCATTATTATTTTTTTATTATTATTTAGAGGATTTCTAATTTATTTCCAGTGCATTTTAACTAGATCTTTTTTTCCCCCAAAATGCTCCACGCCTCTGCGTGCGCTGAGTGCTAGAGGACACGCCTACCTGTCGGAGTGGGTGTGTGGTTAGAGTCCCCCCTTCCCACGGCGGGCGGTTACCCTGTCTTGGATGACCCAGCGGTTGGCAGCGCTTAACATGTCAAAGAGAGCGAGTTAATTTTCGTCGATTTTTTTTCACTTTTCGTTTCTATTTTTATTTTCTGTTGTTGTGTGGATTGGTTTTCCGTTCTAAATTAAGAAGTTACCACTGCCAACAGCTGAGGCCGTATTCATGAAGTAGGAGTAAGTTTGTCCGGGTAAATCAGGGGCAAGTGTTTTGTCTCCGTAGCTAGGAAGCGGGGTGCAGACTCCCCGGATGCTACCCTAAGTCCGAGACCGTAGTTATTGAGCAGAGGAAAAGATTCCCTAGAATAAACTAACATAAATAAATACCCGCGAGGTCTGGACAGTCCGTGGTAACTATGGAGAAGAGAGTTGTGTCCTTGATTCCCTCAGTTTTTACCCGGGTGACGACTTACTTTCCCTTCACGAATAGGGCTTCGGATCCCTTCATCCATCTAGGGGTCCGTCTATTCATCCGTACATCTGTCTGTCTGTCGTAAAAGTGTAGGAAGCGAAAGGAAGCATTCAATGTACAGTGCATACGACTTTTTTAACCAAAGGAATATGTCTCCTAACCAAAGTCGACTAATCGTTCTTTCTGTTTCTGAGATTTTCTGTTTCTTCGAAAACTATTTCCTTAAAAAAAGATTTCTTTGTGTCTTTATGTCAAATCTGTCGTGCAGGTGTGGGTTGTGATGCGCCGAGAGCTGGTCGAGAACTGTCCTTTCTTGTGAGCACACCGCCCACCTTGTTCCATACCCGACGCCATTTGCAGAGCATGACTTCCATACTCTTGGCAGTTCTTGCTGAATGGCCCGAGTAACACTAGCTTCACAGCCTTTTTTTTTTCATTATGTGAGTTAGGTTTGTGAGGTTCTTTTTGTCAAGAATTTGACCCCCAGAGTCTTGGAAACATGCGAGGACAAAGTTGCCGTCTTTGAACGGTCGCTGGCTTGAAGAATGGCAATTGATTCGGGTGGATAATACAGAGCTCTTTAACACCTGTCCTTTGATCTCGTAGGCTTTGCAAAAATGTTTGCACTTAGCTTAGCACATTCTTCATTTGACACGCGCTCTGTTCAGGGTAACCAGCAAGCCTACCCGTATCAGCTGAGTGTTTTCCGCATGTTCTTTAAAGTAGGCTTGTACGGGTAGCACAAGGTAGCACACGAGGGGTTGTAATGTTAGCAGCAGCAGTAAACCCATTACAGAAGCTGAGGAAAACCGAAAGTTGTATATAGCTGTTTATATGTAAGTGAATGAACATGCTGTCTTGAACGTTCGTTTTACTAGCCTACAGAGGATGTATCGGCACCCGTTTCCCCACCCCACCCTGACCTTTTCCTCGCCCCTACAAGTACTTGGTTCACCTGCCTTGAAAGTTCTGTCAGTGTGGTCTGCAGAGGTTACTGCAGCTCTGGGTAGTAGGGGAGGGTGGAGAAGAGGGTTGGACAATCTGGGTACAGCTTCTGTCTGTTTGTATAATGATTGATTAGTGTCACGTGGGAGTGGCTCCACATGGTGGTGATTTCGTACTGTTTTCAGCTGCTCGGAGGGATGATGGTGCTGGTGCAGGTCCCGCACCGTGGAAGTTCACAATTTCTGCTCTGTGTCGTTCATCTGTTCGTGCGGAGGTTCCGGCAAGTCCAGCAGGATATTCGCAGAAGACTTACTGCCTCGTGGTGTATCCAAGTTGTTTAGCACCTGTACCTCTGTATCATCATCGTCGTCGTTATTTCTGCTTTTGTCTATTACTGATTTTTGTGATTGGCACTTCTTGTACGTGTACAAAATTGTTCATCCTTACCAAACCGCCACCCTACACGCGTACCCATCGACCCCGGTGGGTTTGCTCAAGCTGAAGTATTGCACAGTTAACGATCGGTCGTCAGACTGGGCTGTGGACATAATTGTCCTCCATTTCCGCTTCCTGTTGGGCGCCCACAGTTATCCCCCCAACAGACAAGTCCCGGGTCATCACAGTGCTGATTGCCACCACAGCGTTTGGCGCGACATCAATCTCTCTCTCAGCTTTTTTGCCGATCAGTAAACGATTGTTGTCGGAGGAATTCCTTTTATCCCTACTTGTGCCGAGAAGTACGGATTTCATATTTTCCCATTGCTGATCATTTCGCCATTCCTTCTGTAATCCCGTGCTTCAGCCTTAAAAGATTTTTTAAAAAAATAATTGCGTTATTTGGTCTTCGCGATGCCTGAAAAGATTAGCTAAAGGGAAGAGAAAGAGAGAGAGCATTGGTGAATCACACAAAATCGATGAAATAGATAAAACGCAAGAAGACAGGATTACAGCATGAAATGGAGGTATTCCACCCTGCGTTACAACTAAGGATAGCTTTGTCAGGGATATTAATGGAGCGAATTCAGTATGTATGTCCATTCCATCTAAATCTGTCTCTAGTTTTGTGTGTATCATGGACACGCACACGTACCACTCACATGCACACGCCTACACTTAGTACAGACGATCCTGAGCATCGGGTCTTGTAGGGACGACCTCCGAGTCTGCTGCTTTCTATTGATTCCACAGCTCCGTCGAGCAGTTTCGGTAAGATTACATCGATATTCTGAAACAGAGCAGAGGGGGTTGAAAGGGCTGGCAATCGAACGCAAGTCAACCATATTTTGCAGATGACCTCGAAGAAACGTCTTCCCTCGTTTGGAAGAGCAGACCCCCGGTGATGGACTTCGTGATTTCGCATGAATTTGAGTTTTCCCCACCATTAAAGCTTTCCATGGATTGAAACAGAGTGGCATAGGGAGAATATATGTGTCTTTGGGTGAGTGAGTGAGTGGCAAGAGGGGGGAGATGGAGAGGCAGGAAGGAGATCATTTGTCATTTATTTACTGATTCACAAACCGCCGTCCACCGTGCGAGCCGAGGGCCGTGATCTTACCAAACTACTTCATCCGCCATCTTTGACCTTTCCGATGTCGCTGTGTTGTCTGGTGAATGACGTGGGTGCTGAATGGTCAGGATACAGTATCCTGTTTGTAAATATCGTGTTTGACGCAGTATCGCAACGACTGCTGAACTTACTGTCCTGGACGATTTTGAAAATATTTATTCGTTACTAGCGAGAACGCTTTCAATGTACATTGCACTGCTTCATAGGTTATTAACTCAAAATTAAAAAGCCAGTTCATATCTATTTTGTATGGTGCACTTGAGGGTGCTCCGTTTTAGCTCTGTATAAATAAAAAAAATTAACATGTCATTGCTCCTTGTGTGTATTAAGTGGACCATTGCCTGCTGATGAAGACCTTACTTCAATGAAGTAGAGAGCCGAACATTGAACTTCCCGGAATGAGAATTACCCTGCACTCGACACTGGTTCATCATCATTAGCGAAACTCAATCGCAGGCTTGGGTGAGGGACCTTCTGTTAATTCCACTCGAGCTGCTATGTAAACGGCCCGCCCTTGAACGCCCTCCATCCCCATCCATCATTGTTAGCTCACCGGAAGCAGTCAGCATCGGGGTTGGAGTGGCTCACCCACCTGAGGCAGGATCATCTACGAGCCCTGCATAAACTGTGAGCTCTCGGGACTCCCCATGAAGCACCAGCTAGCTCCTTTCACTGTACCCAGGTAGACATGTCCTCTCATTGCACACAGGTACCCGTTTGTTTTTCTAAGTGCACAGAAGTACCCTGTTACATGTCCGCTAACTGCATATTAGTACCCTGTTATATATATATCCTCTAACTACACAAAAGTACCCTGCTATCTATCCTCTAGCTCCACAGAGGAACCCTGATGGCTTCTAACTGCACACTTGCTCCTCTGTCAGTCGTTTCATCAATGGACACGTGTAGCTACACGTTTGTCTTTGTAATTTGAATGGATTCGTGCGTGCGTGTCTGCGTGCGCACAGCCTATTCAATGGAGATGATTATCTCACCAGAAAGACGATTCCACTTGCAGCAGACCATGGAGGCTCTCGACTGTAGGGTGCACACTAAAGATCTTATCAGACTGAAGAGCAATACAAATGTCAGTGGCCAGGCAGCTGTATCGACAGGAAGGTGAAAAAAAAAAGGTCTTCACTGTGTAGTCCGGCGACTTTGTGTTTACTGGGACACACAGCTCTGAAGCCCTTAATCAACTGGACAAACATTGGACGAAAATGTGTCCAAGTCTGGCAAAGTTTTTATTTAACTGTCGTAATCCAGTATTCGATCGTCCATATCTGTCCTCAGCTTCACTCTTGCTACACAGAAGCGACATACACTTTTTCTTTGTGTCTGTCTCTGTGAAAATTGAAGACAAATATTTATCTGCAACTATTTCAGTTACAAGTTTTCAATTTTGTTGCGTTTTGTAAAAATATTTTTAATGGAAGTGGCTGTTAAAAGCGGTTGATTTGTACGTTGCCTGGTTGCAGTTTGTGTGTAGCAGGTACCCGCGTTACTTTTATTCGTCTGGCTGTTACATGAACGGAACTGGAAGAAAACATTGCGGTTTGTTATTTGTTTTTAGAATTGGATTCTGTGACAGTGTATAACAAAGTTGAGTGGCCTCGGGCATGTGTCCAAGAACCAGCTTGCGAATTGAACTCTCTCAGGCCTTAAACCTATTTAGATAATCAGTTTTATAGAAAGGCAGTGCACGGCACAATTTAATTTAAAAAAAAAACTAACATTTAAATAAGATAAAACTGCTTAAGCAAGATCTTTCTTCCCCACCACATTTTTTTCTTACATGCTTGTGCACCGCGTGTAAATGGCACAGGAGCGGTTTGTGAAAATAAAAGTTTTTAAATTTTGCTTGTTTAGAACAGTTTAAGAAACGTGTTGTGCAGCGAACGTAGTTGTGGCGCGAGGGGAAAGTTGCACGAGGTCAAAGTGGAAGAAAACAAAGGCAAACATTGCTTTATGTTAATTGACCTTAGGGCATCTTTGGCATTCTACAGCTTGGGGAGCAAGGCTAGTGGTTTTCCCTGCTGCTGTGTCACATACACTGCTTACCTTCTCCAGTTAATTTAGTAAACCTGTTTGGCTCTTGTTTACCGCATGTTTGGCTCTTGTTTACCGCATGTTTGGCTCTTGTTTACCGCATGTTTGCTGTTTGATTCTCCGTTCTAAAATTTTCTGTCGGTTTTCGGGTTGTTTTTTTTTTCAACATGGCTGTCAACGCTGTTTTGCAGTCTTGACTGAACATCATACAATTCTCTTAACTGTTCAGATGATTGTTTGTGAATTATATTCTCGCTATCTGTTTTATTTTCATCGCAAACTTCGAGTCCGTTTGTCTGTTTGGAGGCAGTATATTTGGCCGCTTGCTTTGGAGATTTGAAGACGGTGACTAGTGTCGCTTTAAAACCTCATCGTGGATTGTTGTTGGTAATGGACAAACAATGTTTATCAAAATTACAGTGAGTTGGCACGAACCTTCTTTTGTAATGTAGGGCGGTGTGTGTTGGTGTGAAACATTTGCCGAGCCTCAGGCAGTATCTGCGTTTCTGGCATCATGAAGGTGTATCACGAGTACGAAATTAAAATAAAGCCAATTGCTGGTCAGTCTGTAGCTAAAGTAACGTCCATTCACACACACTGGCGCACGCATGCATACACGCACACATGCACATCACTCACGAACACATACACAAACACGCGCGCACACGTATTCACCACAAACACGCGCGCATGCGCACCCACACTCGCAATAAAGTATTAATTCGATTCACGCGCGCGCGTACATACACAGAGAGATTGATAGAATAACGACTGCTGATTCATTGGCATTCCCTGCAGCAGAGACTTTTCTGCGCTCGCAGGTGATTTTGTGTCCCTTTGTGTCTCTGTCTCGCTTTGCAACCCTATTGACGCACGTCTCTGTCTCGTCATAGTGAGTGGCGATCACTTGACATCACCGGGACTTGCGGGTCACCCAGCAGGCAGACGAAGAGGTAGCACTAAATCATCTCGCACACGAACAATGTGCAGACAAGTGTAGTCGTCTCTTCAGTGGATGTTAACAGCTCTAGAACGTTCTCCTCAACGTCAATGATTGTGAGGATGTGCGGAAGGATTGGGATGTGGGGGGAGGGATAGTTGAAGTCGCTTATTTAATCATTTATTTTGCAGTTGTGAACCACATTTTGTGATAAAACATCAGCATCATGCAAACAGTTTGGCTTTGCAAGCCTAGAGAAAGTGTGTGTGTGTGGGAGAGAGAGACCATTTGCAAGACGGTGAGTTTATAATTATGTTCATCACCCTTCAGTCCCATCCTTCTATCCCAGTGATTTCCTAGCTACCCTCGTGGTAGGCTTACATTCCATGTAAAAGATGCAGCACTAAAGCCCCGCCGCTCTGCGTGAAGCGGACGAAAGAATAACGAACCCTTGTGTTCTCGGTTGTCTAACCTGCGCCTGTTTGTGTCTAAAGGATCCAGCCTTTGTTCCACTAGAATTTCCACAATAGAAATGTCAAACTACGAGGTAATGTAACGCCCCTCCCTTTCCCCAATTTCCTCTCCTCTGCGTCCTTAGGGAGGTGCAGCTGTCATCTGACCTCCGATAGTAGCCCAAGGGAACTCTGTAGGAGGCCGTACCTATGATCGGCCAGACGAAAGACAGACCTTGCTGGACTTTCTACCAAATTGCAAAGTGTTTGCCTAGATGAACCTGTTTTTCCTTCTGTCAGTATACATACCTTCCAGCAGGTTTTTACTGTCGCTCCGTGCAGCTGTTTTGCGGTAGGGGCGAGCAACGGGATCCACATCGCTGGCATCCAAAGAGTGAGGTCACCGTGTTGTTATTTGGAGTGCTCTCTTACTCGAGCCGTGTGAATCCATTTACACTAATTACTTCCATCCAACATTAGGTTAATTAATACATTTACACCAAACAAGATTAACGTTTGCATTTCTGTTTTAATGTAGGACATAGGCTTGAATTTGATGTAAGTTGCGGACCTTTTGAAGAAAACAAGCTGACATAACTAGTTTTGGCGAAAGCTAAGAACAGGATGATTACAGTTACAATTACATGTTTCCTACATATTTTCCGCTACATTTCAGTATCTAAAGTCCTTCGGGACTTCCGTTGTTTCGAGGATGTTCGTGTGTGTTTAGGCCAGGCATAACATTCTGCAGCACAAATCCTGAATCTGTGGGACATGATGTTTTGGAAATTGCGTTTAGAGATGATGAGGTGGCTGCTTGTGGGTGTGTTTTTAAATGCAGCACACGGTTGAATGGACATCTTGGTCAAGCGCATCCAACTCGTTCCCAAGTGAGGAAATGCCATATACAGTGATACCTCGGTTCTCGAACGCCTTGACTTTCGACCAAATCGGTATTCGACCAGGAAATTCGAGAAAATTTTGTCTTGGAATCCGAACAAATATTTGGAACTCGAACATCCGAACGTCCGAGATGAGCCGAGTTGAGCCGAATGGCGTTCGTTCGGCCCAGCGCGCCTTGCTTGCGTCATCAGTGTGAGTGCAGAGAGAGAGAGTCACGATTTTGTGGAGAGAGTCATGAAATGTGTGTACTGTATTGCAAATTACTGATAAAGTGGTAGCAAATAGAGCAGTTAACATTTTTAATGACAATGTTATGTCCACTTTCCGCAAAATTTTGCAAAGGAGAAAAAAACAGCAAACAATTGACAAATTCTTCCGTAAAGAAATCAGACAAGCAACTGCAGAGCAAGATTCTGATTCTCCTCAGCAAAAGATACAGAGAACAGAAACACCCGAAGAGCAGTTACCCTCTGTTTTTATTGAAGAGGACTCCCCTTCAAAACAATAACCATCCCCCTTCCCTCCTCCCTCCACATTCATTCCCTCCTGCCATAAAGTTTGGTACAGGTACAGTAAATGAAACACAATTTACTGTACTGTACAGTACATTTTATTTTTTTTTGTTTTGTTTTAATAAATACACTTTTATTTCTTATTTCTTGTTGAGACTCATGTTTTTCTACATATTATATACAAATTAGGCCAGTAAATAGGCATTTTCTGGGGCTTGGAACGAATTAATCCAGTTTCCATTATTTCCTATGGGTTTCACTGCTTCGGTTCTCGAACAATTTGGTTCTCGACCGTCCTCCCGGAACGAATTATGTTCGAGAACCGAGGTATCACTGTACATGTATAAGGGTTTTGTTTTAAAAATTGACAATAATTTGCTTTGGCTGGTGGATGACCTGCTTTCGGTGAGAGGTTTATGACAATATATCGCCGGCAACGATTGTGAGAATGAGAGGCTAACACCTGAGACTGCAGGACATTCCCACATTTTGCGTGTGCAAATCAACTGCCTTGCACACACATTGCAGTTGCTACACAGCATGGGGGCTTAGAAAAGGCCGGGATGAGATCCAGGACACAACCAATATATTGTTTGTAGTGTGCGTCAAGCAGGCTTTCCCTGTGCACAGCTTATTTAATTAGAAGAACACATTGCAGCAGTCTGTACATTTAGCTAAGAATAGTTTCAGTTTCTGTTAGGATTCGAAAACCTAATGGTGCACGCGCAGTCGATCAATTCTTTTAGAAACGGACGTGTATGCGACACTTGTATCACGCATTCAAGACATTTTCCACAAATCCGAGAGATTAAAAATCTCGATCAAGATCCGGAGATTCGCCAGAACCCAGAACCATAGCATGATGACAATGTTGAAATTCTATGAGGAAGTGGACATCACATCGATCAGTAATGTGGTTATGACATTAAAGTGGGCTGGCTAATATATTTGTGAATAGCAACGACTCAGTTTTTGATTGTGTCTTCTCGTCTGTAGTTAATCATTCTACGCAATTTTTAATTAACACTTATTAGCTGCTCGATTTTGTTATTGGCGTGACATCATGCTGCGAGAGTTGGGGGCTGGGCGATCCCACCCGAATCGATCATCACACACGTCAGCTCGACCATAACCAATATAGTCGTTTAGACCACATCCCGAGCCGTTTTGACCACTGGTAAGCAAAAAATTTAAGTTGCATACTCAAGTTAATTATCAGTAAAGCGAGATGGACATCATGACACACAGACATGTCACTTTTTATTCAATTTCATCAATAAAGCGAGATGGACATCATTACACATAGACACGTCCCTTGTTGCTCGTGGTCGAGTGGACGCGTGACGTGGTCGCAGAGTAGCGTCCCTGGAAAATGGAGGGCGCTGTGTGGTGTGCAGACGGTTGGTGTCGATGCCTCCAGTGGCGCGGTGCATTCGAATCAAGCATTCGACACCGGAGAGGATGGCGATAATTTTTACCCACACAATCATCGCTGCTTTATATTATGTTAGAAATCGTTTCGTTTTAATTTAAAACAGTAGAATGCATTCAAAAATTCGGGCGATTGGTAACAGTGAGGAAAGGAAGCCGTCGGGTACAGACGTCCAGGTAGCTGCTTGTTTATTGGTACGAAAATATGGACAGGGTTATTCAAAATGATGTTAGCACTTAAAGGGTAGAACCATTTATTCACAAAACAGACGTCATGTGTGCTGGACGGTCTCGGCCTCTTCGCTATCATGTTCAGCGAGCAACAGTACCATTTAAAGTCCTGACACATTCCAGGGAATAGATGATAATGCAGACCGTAGTAGTGACAACATAGTTTTGACAAACCCAGTCTTAAATCTTCCGGATATTCTTTACCTGTTTTTAGAATTGCTTTTATGGATGTGTTTGTATAAAAGTTTTTACAGCCTGAAGTTCAGAGTATATGTTTTACTCATAGGGGTAAGAACACCAATAATTGTTTTTTTTAAAAAAATTGTCCCTTAAATTATGGATAATATGTGTATATTGTTGACCACATTCATTTAAGCAGCAACATGTCACTCAGTCTGCATTCACAGATTTGCAAGGCACATAGAAGCACTCACCACACACTGACATAAGTTCTTAAGGACACCATGATATATATACCTTGAAACCAGGGGGAAAATTTAATCCTATTCCGGACCCTAAACCTATCCCTTTCCAGTCTATAAAGAGTGCCATAATGTTGTATACCATATCTGTTTACTAAAGCTGTACCGAGATATATATATATCATATTGATGACTTTACTGTCATCAGTTTTGTTGGTGTTGGGAGGGTAATGTATCAAGTAAGCTTTATTGCTTAGATTTTGTGTTTTGTTCTATATAATTAACATATCATTTGACATAATTGACTTGTTTTGTACATCAGTTTAAGAATAACGTGTGTCTACATGCTCACTTACCTACAAACTTGCTTCATACTTGTACCCACCCTATCCACTTTTTTAAAATACATATACATATGCACCTTCCTACACATGTGACATGCAGATTTGTACTTGCAATTTTTAAAACTGCTTTATACATGGATAAATTCCTGTCTTCTGGGTGCACAGCACTGGTTCATCATCACTGGATATCTTGCAAAGTCAGCAGTTCACATTAGGATGCAAACCAAAGTAAAGATATTTCATAGGAAGAATTGATCACTTTTGCAAATTATATACTTTGGTAGCAGAAATTAGCTATATATTGCAGTTGCCACCTCTCTTTTGTGTTTGTTCTGTTCTTATATTTATGGGTATTTGCTGGCATTGAATTCATCAACATAGCTGTAACTGGTCTTTTCAGAGCCTCATACCTCCTTAATTATTCTTCGTTATAGAAGATTTGTTGTTGTTGTTCTTATGGCCCATTGCCCCAAACCATTCTTGATTGCAATGCATGATCCTACCATTCATTTAACAAAATAAAAGCATGTATTCAAGCAAGTTATTTCATATTCATATATACATATAAACATTACATCCAGGATGGTCTTTCTTATTTCTGTTTCAGGATGTCTTCATGCCAATTTTAGATGCAACAAATTTGACAGAGCTGCGAAACGCTGCTTGTGATACACTGAAGCATTGTCTTCCAAATGTGGTAAGTTGAGAGATGAGAAAGGGCAAATCACTTACCTGCTCAGAGTGATGGGAGGCAAAGGGTATTTCTTATGGCAGATGCCTACAAACATGTCTGCATAGGCTATCATCCTATCATGTTCATTTAATTAACTGGAGAAGAGCAAATGCATTTATGTTTTAGACAATGATACTGTTGTGGTAGTAAGAGAAAACTTTAGAAGAGAACTAAGTTTATAAACGTTACTTTTATTGTACTACTTTTAGGGTGCCAATCATGCCTACTATGACCATTAACATAAGCATTACGACATGAGTAGACAACATCAGTATTTAGCATTCAGTAAGTCAGTCCATTTACTGACCATCCAACCAACCTATAGGCTGTAATACCTTGTCTCGTGTGGTCATGACAGGGTTGAGAGGTTAAAGTGAATATAACAATGAAGACATTTGCGGCTCATTACAGTTTTAGGATCGACATAGTATTGCTTGAAGTTTTGCCACATTGGTAATTTTTTATCAGTTTGAGGTCCTGGGTCAGATCTTGTCTTGGGCATGCTGTTCTTTCTCTGCATATTTACAGGCTGGCTGCTTTGCTGTAATATAGACTTAGTCACTCGCTTTGCATAAAACACCAATTTCCCTTCTTTTCAGCTTGAGCAGAATAGTCTGCAAAACACTTGTTTTCACAGGTTGTTATTATATGATTCTTGACTACATTAAATGTTGAAGGCCTGCACAGAATGGATATGCTGCTAATCATATTTCAGAGCCAAGGAACTCAAATGTTTAGTTTGAAAGGGTGTGGAAATATGGATATTGTTTTCCCATTACCTAAAAAAAAAAACAACCTCCAATGAAACACATTGTTTTCCTTGGCTTTTTCTCATTTTAATAAGAGAAGAATAAGAATATTTTATATTTATTACTGGATAAATGATGTTAACTTACAATTTTGGATACTTTTAAAAATCATTTTCTTGATGTAGGCAAATATAATTTTAGACATTTGCAAGTTGACAGAAAAATGTGTAGGCACTTCATTCCTCAGACAAGACAGCATTTGCCAGAGCAAGCAGCAGCAGCAGTGTGCACAGTATTAACTAGTATCCCGTGGTCATACTGTCCCTATGCAAGAACTAATGTTGGTCACAGCAGTAGGAAAGTACCAGGCTAATGGCTCAAATTAAAGGTGACTTACGAATGTCAGTTTAATCTGCTAGGTACTGGGACCAGTTAGACCAGTTTCAAAGAGGGAAATGTCACATAGCCTACTCAAAATGTTAGCAAATGACATGGAGCATTTGTTTAAGGAAGGTTTCTGCATGTTGATGTTAAATTTGATGTTAAAAAGGGGTAAGGGGATAGAAACCACATTTTTCTTTCAGCCAGCATTTTGTGAGGGCGATGCCCATCTCTTCTTCTCCTTCCCCAAACCCTTTATGAAGTCAGCTACCCATTCCCATGGGTCCATTTTAAGGGGAATGGGTGGGTGGGACCATGCCTCTATGTTTGAAACACCAGTACTCTAACCAATCGGCTATACACTTTCTGTTGGACATGCATACAAATGGCTGCAGAAGCATTACAGAGAAAGAGGTGGTATCATTGTTTTACGGTGCACAATAGATGAATCAATCAGAAGGAAACAGAGCAGATTCAATAGCAGAAAGGCAAAGTTGGCATAACTGACAGAAAGTAACATGACTGAAAGCATAGAAACAATAGCCAAAGCTCAGGTCTTCACATACAAAATTAAATGAGAGGAATTGGTCAAGTTGCGTTTCAAGGTGGCACACTTCTCTGAGTCAGTTTAGTCAGTGGTTGCCTTCCATTCTTCTCCCCTTACCTCCTACTTCCTTGAAAAAGATGTCATCTGGCCTAGGAAAAAGGGATTGCATCCTGTTTCAACACAATGCTCTAAAATTAAATCCAGCATTTACTGTTTAATAGTCCTGCAGCATAAAAATGTTTAATAACTGCAGTATTTTGGAAAGTGAATCAACTGTGAAGACCTACTGTGGTATTCTGAAAAACAAATTCAGCAAGAAAAAGCTATTGTATTTAGGGTTCTTTGTTCATTGTTTAGCTAGCTCTCTATTGCAGTGATGCCCAACCTTTTTCGGCCTGCGGGCCATATACATTTCCGACATGCGTGTCACGGGCCGCTTCACCACAAAAATACAAAAAAAGACAAAAAAATAGAGCAGATACCATTTTTATTAGAAACAAGTTGTACTTACCATTAATTATGTAGTAATTAGTGGGATATTTGAAGTTGTTTACCCAAAACCAACTTCTGAATGTCCGGCTGCATAGTAGAGACACCAAGTCGGAGAACTGAATCGAAATGTTCGTCCATCGAAAAAAAGATGGAGAGACGCCCCTACGTAGGGATAAATACTTCTTCTTCCCTTTTTTTTCGTTTTTGTAGGTCTTTTTTTTATTACTAACATGCCGATTTCCTGCACTGTGGGCAGAAGTTTCGCGGGCCGGATATGGCCCGGGGGCTGTAGGTTGGGCATCCCTGCTCTATAGCATCAACTTTTTTATGTTGTTAAATCTTTAAGATTGGCTTCATAATTTTTTGCTGACGGATTTAAATAGAAAGTTTTTAAAGTTTGGTTCAAAATTGTACAGTTCTGCCACTGCGTTTCACATGTTCTCTGTAATATGCTTAAAATTGGTCTAAAAATCAATGATTTGTCCATTTCCCTTTTCCATTGTATTTAATTAAGTTTCTATAATAATGTAGTAATAAATGTATTTATATAGTGCCATATCACAGTCCTATGGACAGGTTCATGATGCTTGATTAAAAAAAAAAAAAAAAAGGCAACACAGATACGGATGCATGCAACACAGCATACAAAATTGTTATCTAGAGAATGCTAGATAACATGAATGATATATAGCAAGAACCTGCCTCAGCATGTACAAATCATTTGAAAAACTGATCCAGGCTGCAAATGTTCCTGTCCACATCACCCAAGTCATAGAACGGATCTAATAGTACACTTTTCTTGAACTGTACAAGTATCTTGAGTCCTTAACCCCCCCACCCCCCAAACATCTCACGTGACTATTTTCCTGATGTCATCCATGCTGTTTTCCTAATATTATGTTTGACTGTCCTTGTTCACAGTTTCTTCAGCATTGTATGCTTTGCTACTTTTCAGAAAATGTCATTCCCATGGTCACCTTTTTCTTTTTTGATGCATTTTTCATATCCAAGAACAAAAATATTTTTGTAGCAGATATATCTGAATTAGAAGCTACAGATTTAGATTCTTTTGAAGTCAACTCGGTTGACCATCCTCCAGTCTCACAAAGGCCTTATTGGGTGTTCCTGGAGAAAACAAATACCCTTAAATTTTCTGACAGGTAGAAGAGATGCTGAACAATAAAATCATCAAGCCCTCTGAGTCTTAAATGGAGTTCTCCTCAGACTTGTAGTGTTTGTTAAGAATGGTACAAATTAGTTTGCTGTGGACTATAGGAAGCTAAATGCATTAACAAAGCCATTAAACTCCCCTCTTCTACATCTAGGTGATGCACTCAACATGCTGAAGTCAACCTCATGCTTTTCTGTGATGGATCTCATGTTGGGTTTCTGGCAAATAAAGATGTATCCTAACTCAAGGATAACACAGCAATCATCTGTCACAGAAGTGTTTTCTCCTTTAAAAAATTGCCTTTTGGCTTGCACAGTGCTCCCCTCCAGTTCTAGTCTGTTGTGGAAAGTGTCATAAGAAGCATTAACTTCTAAGTGTGTGCTAATCTAGTCAAGATGTATTCTCCTTACTGTTTGTGCATGGGTGAGCCATCCACCACTGTCCTGATCACTGTGAAAACAATCTTAAAACCAGACCTTTTTCTACTCTTTGAGGCCTGCTACCATTACATGCTTAAAAAAATATTTCTTAGACCAGCATCAATTATTATGTCTGTGTTTTTCTTTTTATTAAAGCACTTTGAGCCCACCTTTAATGGTGGGGAAAAGTTCTCTACGAATGAACATTTTTTTTTTTTTTAATCTTGTTTTGTGGGGAAGAAGGTAATTGTTCCTGGCAGTGGTGAATGGCAAGAGCATCTGAATCCTTAAAAGATACAAACAAGCTCAAAAAGCACATTCTCCTTATTGAAAAAGTGTTACCCTTACACTTAATGTCATGTGTCTGCTAAATGTAGCTATCATGCTTCCAAAACTTCCCTTTCAAAATTTTTTTACTTTATGGTTGATAGTCTCATTAATCCATCCCAGTAATTCACTTTGAAAAAAAAATGTTTGTGTGTGTGTTTAAGTGTGTATTTGGGCATGATCACTGCAGCTGGTTTAATAGTTGTAATTTATAAATACCTGACCATTGCCCTGAAACAGTTACATGTCTGTTAGGAACCACTCATTCTTTCATGCAGATTTCGATGTAGATGCAGACAAAAAGTTGAGACTGTTCATTTGTTGAGAAAGTCTGAATAGAGAGACAGTATCACAGTTAATGTGACTATCATAGTTAGTGAGACAATATCTTGGTTAGGGAGACGGTGTCACAGTTAGTGAGACAGCATCATAATGCTCCTCAGTTAGACGCAAGTTAGACGCAAATGCAGTTTCTTTGGCTAGGAAATAATATATGAAGTACATTAAAATATTGGTATAACATGGAGTGAAACAATGTAGGTGTATACTTTTTAATGTTTTTTTCATATCATGAAGTTAATATTAATCTGTATAATCTGTTAAATTGATAACTTAATTCAATCTCCGTGGTAATGTGCCATCATCAAAGTTTTGGAGTTGTCACTTACATCACAGACATGGTTATTGTGTTTAGCATTTAGCCTTAGTACATGAAGTATTCAACTCGTGGCTGTGTTCTTCATTAAAAAAAAAATTTCCTTTTATCCTGAACAGGAGCGCGCCCATGTGTTCTTGACCAATCCTGAAAACCAACAGGTAGAAGCAGATGGAATAATTTTGCCAAAGCGTGGCTTTGCATGGTGAGTTGAGAGCACAGAGTGAGTGTTCACTGAGACTGAGTGGGATTAGAATTGTGTTTGATCAAGGCTTTGTGTTCAGCCTACAACATGAGCTCAGCATATTTAACCTTCATTGCAAGTAGCTAACTGATCCCAGCTGAAAGCCAGTCTGTTTTGGTGAGGAACGTTAACAAAAAAAACTGTTATTCTTCTCATGCACACATGAATGGTTACAGTATGGTGCAACATTTTAAGCTGGATGGTTTGGGCTTCTCTAGCACACATGAGCTCAGCAACACTACGGTTTGGGCTGCTGAAATTTGGGTGCACTCTGAAGTGCTGTCTAGTGGTTGTATCTTGGTGATCTGCTCTTGCTTTTTAAATTTCATGATGTATAAGCAGAAGACATGCACATTTGGTAAACTCAGCTCTGTTGATTGGTGTGTTTGCTTTGTCCACAGGGATGCTTTTCGCCAAAAGTCAAGACAGCTTTGTTCTGTTCCCTTTGATCCAGACCCCTTCATAGATCTTCTAGCTCTGCACTCAACAGATGTTCAGAAAGGTGAGGATCTTGCCATCCTAAAATTCTTGTGACTCCCACAATTTTGAACAGAACACCATTATGTACTCACTAAGACTGAAACACTGTCTTGTTTGGTTAAATTAGTGTTATTCTCTATGTTATCAAAAAAACCAAAAAAAGACAAGAAGATATTGAATTTGATCCCAACTTTCTTGGCTTTTCTGTAGATTTATACAAAATATTGTTATACCTGATCTCAAAAGTGTGAGGGTTTTTTCTAACGCTCTTCATTTCTTGCTCCCCATTACACATGGACTAAAACATCCAATTGCCCACCTCTGAACACCAAGTTGGAGTTTCTTCAGGACTTGAGCCTACATGGGTAACCTGATTTATTTGGGAAGGCAAAAGCCAGTGGAAGGACTCCACATTCCATTTTCTGTCACTTAGGTAGGTGAACCAGTTACAGTTCAGTACATCCCCTCCACCCATGACCAAGAAAATGATGGTGCTGATGAGGAGGAAACGGATTATTCATTTCTGCTTCAAATCTGTGCTTTGTGATTACATGAAGTGATCACTGACCAGTGGCACACACCGCATTCTGTGCTGCCCAACTGGCAGGTATTAAAGGAGATTGCATTGGCCATGTAGTATTATTTGTCATAGAGTTACTGACCCTGTGGCATATCTGGGGTCACAGACATGGCTAATCTGAAGGGGTAAGCTACCTGGTATTTAATGACAGCAACAATGGGAGTAGAGCAGTTTATGCTCTTTCTTATGTTTTTTTTAAAGGGAATTCAGTATGGCTCTTAAAATAAGAAATGAATGGAGCGGTGTTGGTGATGAGGCTGACCTAAAGGATTTGACTAATAAGAGAGGGTGGCTGGGGGAGCTATACTGTGGGACCCAGTTTACTTGCCACCCATAAGCAACATCCTGACCCTCAGTCGCTACCATCTTCTTCCGAGGATATACAGTTGTGTGGTTTCCTTCACATTCTCTCACACCGGCCTGCCACAACCCAGTTGCTCTCTTATTTTTTATACCATTTTCCTCAGATATGTGCACACACAAACAGACATAATTCTTAGTTGAGGCCTGGGGAGCACTCTATATTCAACACAGCCACTTGACACACACACACATACAGAGCACTTAACTGAGGCCAGGGGAGCACTCTATATTCAACCCAGCCATTTATACACTGACACTCTAAAGGGTCGACAGGTGACATTCCCTTTATCATTACCAGAGGTTGCACTGGCATATGTCTATAGGTCACACGTCACATTGTTGTCCTCTGTTAAATTAACTGTCATTTGGTAATGGATTCTTTAAATACTGTCAAGAGGTTTAGCAAATGAATATATTGATTGTGATGGGTGTTTCAAGTGAATTTCCTATGACTGGAATAGTCATGCTCCACCATCACCTTGTGCTCAATGACTTTATATTACATCACCTCTAAAGATGCGACATTAGCATGCACATGCATTGCTTGAAATTTATCTCAAGCCAGATGCAGGCAGATTGAGTCAATAAAGATGGATATGGGTTATTTACGCTGCATCTTCAGGGCTAGCAATTGATTTTAATTGTTTTTCATGCATTTAGAATGTAAGATTTAGAAGACAATGTAAAAAAAAAAAACAACAACAGGAAAGCAAAAAAGAGTGAAAACTTTATTCCCAATGGCCTTTGCCTACGACCGTTTTACAGAGCTTGCAGATCTGATAGTTTAGCGCTTGACATGAACATCAGTTGTGATTGCCAAAGCAAGCAAGTAATGAACTGACTGGAAGGAGATGCTCAGCCATGTAAAGATTATTGCAAGGAAGGAAGTGGCATCAGAATTAATCACAAAGAATGTGGTGAGGATTTGTCTTCACATGCAAATCATATAAATAGAGGCAGAGAAAGAGAATGTGTATCTCTGCTCACATCCACGTTGTTGGTTCGATCCACATCAAAGTTAACAGGAATATTCATTTCAATTATGATAAGGTTGTCTGTTTGTTGGGTGTGGATTTGCTCCAGAGTAATTTTTTAAAATGTTTATTTTCTTTGTTCTAAGATGCTACTGCTGGCTCCAGATGAAATCTTCTTCTTCTTGTTCCTATTCGCCCCCAGTAGAGCATAGGGCCGCATCCAGATGTATAGTTATCGTGCTTGCGGTTTCTGTAGCATTTAATTTTTTTACAGGGTGGGGTTGCTAGCCCCACCCCCAACCCTCCTCCTTCATCCGGGCTTGGGACCGGCAGGTTACCCAAGTGGCTTCCAGGCGGAGTTCCAGATGAAATAATACTTCACAAAAGAAATTAGGATATGTGCTTTTTATTCAGAGCAAACATGGACTGTGGTAATATGAGAGAATATTCTATGAGACCTAAAGACAGTGAGCTGTGGGTCCAGCAGGGAGGAAAGGAGCAATTAACAGTAGCAGAGAGAGGGAAAGAGGCAGCAGGAAGATGGAGAGAAGGGGGATAAGCAAGCAAGTGACAAAGTGAGAGAGAGATGAATAGGGAGCAAGCAAGACAGGGCGCCACCATTTTTATCATTTCATTCAAAACGTCAAGCCCCTTTGCCAAACTTAATATGGGTTGCCTTGGTCATGAACATGTAGGCCCTTGCCAGTCCTCTCATCGAAGAAAGCCTTTGCCCATTGATGCGTATTAGCTGTAGGGGTTCACTCCCTTAGCCTTTATCTTCCCGAAGATTACCCAAAAGGCAGTGGGAACAGTCGCCCTTGGCAGTGACATCTGTTGGTTCCTTCCACCGTGTCAGTTGAGAACACAGAAAACATGTTTGACTCCATGGTACAAAGGCAGAAAATGAAAGCAGCATCTACCCCATGGCTTCTCAAGCTACCGTAACTAGAGATTGGGATTTAAGAATGAGAAAACAAGCCAAGATTTTGTCTACTGTTTATAGTTCCTCCTTCCCACTTTCTGCTAGACATCCAGTCACACAGCAAGATCTATTGTAGCTTATGTAACTGTATGCATTACAATTTGTTGGGTTTTGTTTTAAACAGAAGTTGAGAGGTAACATTTTACTGAGTACAATAATTTCAAATGCTAATCAAATTATCATATTTTATTTTTTTTTTATAGGAGGAAGCAATGGTTGTTTTTCCTCAATACATTCCTCACCTTCCACTAAAAACATATTTGTGATTTGCCATCAAGACACGATGGAAAGCTGCAGATGGACAGGCAAAGAGAAAACATTTACTCTCTATTCTTTCTCCCTTCACTTCACACCTAACAGTTACGTGCACTCGCACACAAACACACACACAAGCATGTATGCAAGTACACATAAAAAATATTCAGTCATGACATGAATATTTCTTTGCAGTTCTTCTAGCACCAGTTCCAGCAAGAAGAAAAGACTCAAACATAGGCATTATTGTGGTAAGTTTCCTTCGCTTCTTTGATGTGTTTGCCTATTTACAACTAAGTTTGAACATAGATACAAGAGTATCACAAAGACACCTGCATGTGGGTTGTAGGGGGAAAGAGGTGTTGGGAAACTTAAAATTCTATGTATTTTTGTTGTGAGCAGAGGGTGCCTGACTACCAAAGTTAGTCTTTGTTTCTAAATTCAAGGTTTCCTGCACTCATTATCCACACTCTTTCTGCATGTTATCTTGCTCCCCTCATTATATCACTTTTTTTAGCATTCCTATGAATCTTCATCCACAGATGATGCATTGTCATTTTTCCTCATCCTTATCTCCTTGTTTTCTGGTCTCCATGTCACTTTCTTTGCTACCCCTGCCCCTCCCAGAAAAAAAAGAGCAGAGCTGACAGCAAGTGTATGTTGAAAGTTGTAATCAGCTTTTTCAAAAAACATTTATTGGATCAGCTGTTTGCCCTATTTTCACCTAATGAACTGTGAAACACAATAACTTTATTGCTGATAGTGAAAATTTTAAAATCTAGAGTTGAAACTAGCTAAGTACAAATACATGTCATTAGACTGTTCCAAATTAAATACCTGTTTGAAAAAGCAGAGTTTGCTTTGTAGCTTCTTGGGTGCCTTAAGTCAAATCATATCTTATTGTTACAGCATGTTAACATAAGACCAATGTGTTCAGTTTGCTAGCTGTTGTGGGTGGGGTAGTAGAGAAAGGTGCAGAGAAAGGTTTTTTTTCTTCCTTTACTTAAAGTAATAGATCTGATTAAACAAAATTGCTGAGCAACTTTAAACCTTTTAATAAAAGTTTTACATGCAAAGATTTGCCGTTGCTTTCTAGAGTGGATTAGAAGGTGCTTATTACTTCTCTCTGTCTTAAATTATTTTTGTCCACTATATCTTCCATTTAGACTGATAGCACTGGGTTATCCATACTGGAATAATGGATTCATTTAGTCATTATACATTATACATTATATTGTGGTGCCTATAAAAGAAACAATTCTGTATTTCAGGCAAGTGTAACATCAGTTGATCTCACAGCATCAGAAGACAAATATATGGAACTTTTATTGAAACAGGTAAGACATGTAAAACATCTTTCCAGAAAATTCAAACATCTTTGCTTTGATTCTCACTTTCATCACTTTCTGAAACTTCTGCAATTTAGTGGAACCTCACCCTAACCCCAGCAAGGCTGAGTTGGTGTGCACACATGCATGACAGAAAGTTCTGGGGGTGGGGAATGAGTGCATGGGTGGCCCGTGTTCATATGTATATGCTTTAGTATCCACATTAAGAACATGTGACATTCTCTTTTGCATATAGACCATACTACACATCTTTATTGTCTTGCTTCTGTCCACAGCAGAAAATTTTCCTCTCTTTTCCTCTATCATAAGTAATAAACTAAACAAAATATAGTCACACCTCACACCTATACTCACACTTACCCCCCAACCATCCCAGCAATGATTATCTCTCTCTTCTGTACAGTGGCTAAATACCAATAATGACAACATTTTTCTGCTGCCTTTGTTGACTTTGCTAAAGCTTTTGATGTTATAGATTATATAATTTTGAATTATATTAACTAAGTACTGGGAGAACCAAACTCCTTGCCTCCTTTCTTGATAACTGAACTCGGAGATTCGCTGTAAGCATCCAAAAGTCTGATCCTATTGGTTAAATTTGATGTTCCTCAAGGCTCCATATTAGGACCTTTTCTTTTCTCCATCTCTGCAGATCCCAATCATGTTTCCAGATGACATCACAATACACACATACCAATAACTGATTAAGCCACTTGCTTTCTTCCTACAGCTGAGCGCTGACAAGCTTCAGGCTTGGACCGAATCAAACCACATCACTCAGCCCCCAGAAAACTGAAATTATGCTTCTAACAACTAGGCGGAAAAGACAAAACCTAGCCACCCCATTTCCAAGTATCCATATCGACACTCAACCAATAATAGAAGTACAGTATCACAAACTCATGGATGTTACAATCGACAATAACTTATCATGGTCCCAACACATCTCTGCCACAAACAAAAGTTTTGCATCTACAATACTTTAACAAAGAGTCACAGTTTTTGATTTTGCTATAGCAGTAATAAATGAGAAAGGACCAGTTATTGGATATATATTTTTCACCTGCTTATGATATTTTATTTTATTGTTCCAACATCTGATTTTTATAGGTTGAGTTTGATGGAGACCAAGGAGACGTAGTAAAATGATTTGTAGTAAAATGATCTGTCATTTAGCCATTGATTTCCCATTAATATGCTTGATGTTTCGTCTCACCAATGATATTACATCAGCGTGCTCTGTGTGTTTGAGAGAGGGGATGGTGTGACTTATTTCTGGGTGAGGCTCAGAACATTTTGAATGACCCTCGTTTCAGCTTTTTTTATATGTGTCTATTGATCTATTTGTAGAGGAACATCCAGGTGTTCATCAGCTCAAATAGTTTTTACATGTTAATAACTCCTGATAAATTTGAGGTTTTGGTGGCTGAAATCTATCGTTGTGAACATCAAAATAAAAAACTTATTGTTACAAAGCAGAATCAAGAGTACTGGCACATCCCAATACTTGCAGTGCAATCGCAGCAGCTATCTGTATTATTCTACACTCCTAGCAGTCTGTCATTGCTATTTCAGTAGACCAAGCTAATGGTGTAGACTTTTTTTTAAAAATTCAGCACAGAGATATTTCTTTTTCGTTGCAGATATCAGTATCATATGAATCAATGAAGCTTCTTATGTCTGAACCTGCAACAGAGAACTCCCAGTTAGAATCTTTAATTGCTTTGTGTGGTGAGTATAACACCAACAATGTGTCACTTTGTCTGCTGAGCAAACCAACAACAGTGTATTAGCCACGGATATTCCTGTACATCATAAAGGCAAATGATTACTAAATTTTTAATTTGTAAAATTTGATAGTGGCTTTTAGTTTCTATTTCCAGTTTACTAAGATTACAACATAAATTGTTATTAAGCTGTTGTGTGTTCTTTGATATAAATTCTTATTGTGGTTTCATTTTCTACTAGAGGTAGTGTGACAAATTCAAGAAGAAAAAATGTTATGTACCACTCAGGACAGAAAATGAGACTCCATTCACCATCAATTTCATAATCTTGAAGCAGAAAACTGGGTTAAGAGCTGTCTCGCATGCCCTGCAGTCCATCTTTTCCTGTTAAAGATGCTATTCTTTAATACTGTGCACACTGAAGTTACTTGCCAAACCCATCATGTTTATTTGCCAACACAGATGTTTACATTTTATAGTGCTTGAGTTCTGTGCTTCAAGACTAAATGCTTATACATATTTATACAAGTTACGTATTTAATCCATCTTGCTTTATATCTACGCTCTGCCTCTTTCTTTCCACTGCTCTTCTAATCTCCCTAGGCTTTGCATTCCTTTGTACATTTGGTTTGCCTTATGCATATACTATTTAGCATTTCAATGAATGTTTATAGAATAATATCATTTTAACCTAACATTCAATCTGTGTGTTGCAGCTGATTTACATGATCAAGATGCTGCTCAACTAGAACTTAAAGTTATCAAATATGTAAGTTTATTAGAAGGTGGAAAAATTTTGAGCCCCTACCGAAAAATCTATTGATGATTTATTTCAGAGATAAGCTGTGGATATTAAATGTTTATTATTAAGTCGTTTTGCTGCTAGTTTGATTTGTTTTTGGCCAACATTTTAAATCTGGTTTTCTTGCTGTCTTTGGCATTTTTACTGGACTCTGTGCTAACGTGTGTGTGTATATGTATGTGTCAAAAGCATGAAGATGACCAAAATAATGCTGTGGAAAGAGTATGTATACTGCAATATCAGTTTTGCATTGTTTCCATGTTTGTCTTGTGGCATTGCAGCAACAACTTTCTGTGCTATTGTAATAACAATAAAATCTACATGGTGTTGTGTTATAATGGTTTTCTTTAAAGACACTGACCATCTTTCATTGGTGGATTGGCAAATAAAGATCTTGCATTTTATTTTATAAAAAATTACAATATTTAGGATGTGGAATGCAGTTAGACTTGCTATGAAACTTGCATGAGTATTGAAATCTCATGGCAATGTTGTAAATCATAAAGTTGAATTAACCCTCTTCACCTAAGGAAGTTTTTTTTTTTGGTTAACTATGCAACAAGTGTTACCTTGAAGGACAGATAAAACAGGCTCCTATCTTGGGTTCTTTTTTGTTCGTTGTTGATGTGTGTGTGATCTTCAACATTGCGAAAGTAATATTAGTGTCTTAATGTAAAGGATGTGCCACAGTAGCTGTTTTGGGTAAGATGGTATCTGAATTAGAGAAAACAATTGGCAACAAAAACTCCTATACTTATCCTTTCTTACACTACCCCCTCATCCCCCCAAAGAAACACAACAAAAAAAACCTGCAAGAGAATGTTGAAATACTTTTTGAAAGGAGCTGTTTGGTAAAGATATACATATCCCGCTGTCAGACTTCATTCTCTAACAGTCACATTACTACCTCTTATTTGACAAGTGAGATTTTACTTTCGCTTAAAGGTTATTCCTTTGGAACTTTGGAAAGTTTCTAAAAAAATCCAGAAATGTTCAGATTCTAACGATAGTTTTAGAGGAACTGATATGAGAGCCACTCAGAAACCTTTTACGTTTTGTCAGCTTCAACTTGGGATGGTAGGGTGGGGCTGCTTGTTCTGATCCTTAGATGTCTGCCTCTAGGTTCAGTCTTCATTTGCCAGATGCCAGCTGAGTGGCTGAAAGCTTATAAATGTTAGGTTGTTAGCTAGCACAAATCACGAAAGTTATAACAATAAAAATTTATTCATATTCAAGGTGTTAAAAAAGGTAACTACATGTGGTAACAAGTAACTTTACAGTAGCAGTTTGAAGAAAGTAATTATAATGTAATGAAACACATTATGCTTACAGAAATGTTGTCTTAACATATCTGTAAATGGAAGGGTCAAGTTTTCTGTTGGCTGTTTTATTGAGATGATAGTTGTCGGAGTTGTCTTTTGCAGACAAACACATTGAAGTGCATCCATTTGTTAATCTTGAGAAACTGAAAGATTAATTATAGAAATGAACGCTGTCTAAAGTTATCAGTTCTTTGGCATCAGACTTTTTGGGGGTCTAAAGGAGTGCTTAATTTTGGCAACACCAGAGCATGCAAATCATGTGCTGAGGGGACTTGGATGTGGAAAAATGCCAGAGCTTAAAAGGAAGGGTCACCAGAACCACTGAGTTTTCATGAAAGCTGTACCCAGACACTGTAGTGTTAGACTTTGGATCTTGTCCAAAATGGTGGTCTAGGAAACTGGTGATAGTAGGAACTGAAGTAAGTTAATTCCTGGGGGCTTGAATGGATGGGTGGAAGTTTTCTTAATTTTACTTCTGAGTGCAAAGTTACTTTGTGAAACAGTAGGACAAGAATGGAGGTTCTCAGAATATCAGGGAAATAAGTTCACAAGGTGTTAAATAACAATTTCTTGTTTCATTCTAATCCAGCATGTCACAGACAGATATTTATAATATTTTCTTGTTGAGCTTGCTGGTAGATGAATTTTTGGATAAAGTAACACTGTTCATAAACTGATGTATCTTTATACTTATCCTAAACTAATGTGCAGGTGTTTCATCATGATCTCAGGAGTTGTGGATCTAATATACTTAATTATCTTTGACTATCCACAGAAGAACAACCAGTAGGTTTTTCCTTAAAAAATAAATATTGGATTTAGAAACTAGTCTTATTTTTCTATTCATTTATGTTCTATTTATTTCCTAGTTGGTCTTGTGTCATTTTGTCCTATGATCTGATTTTTTAGATAAGACAAAAAAAAAAAAAGAAAGAAAGAAAGAAAAAAGGGTCTTAATGCAGAGAAGTTAATCAGCTCCTCTTTCTGTTCATTAATTGCAAATGTTCTTTTTTTGCAGCTTCGTGAGCACACATGTTCTGAGAGTGGTTTTCTTCTGCTAGTGGTTCCAGAGACTTTGGAGCTGATTTCTCAGGTATTAATCATGTGTGACAAAGAAAGTATAACTGTACCTGTGTGTGTGTGAGAGAGATCTTTAATAACTGCAAACAAGCCGCTGGCTCTTTGCTTAGCAGTTACTGTACAGAACCAAGTTTGGACATGGTAGTGCTGCTTCCTGGGGTGAAGTGGGGGAGATCCACTTTAAAGTAAGGAGCCAGATCTAGTGTGGCATGACATGACACAGATGAATAGAGGAGAGATGTGAATGGGGACTATCACTGTACATTTTGTATTAGGCAAAAATGAGTTTTTTCAACCTTCCAGATCTTACCTATTTTTTTTCATTCCTCTCTTTTTTTTCCTTTCCTTTCCTTCCTGCCTCCCAATTTTTGTTTTCTTGCATGAAGTACCCACTCCAAAACACACACACACGCGCACACAAAATCTGATGCACTCACTCTTCTGTGTGTATGTATTTATATAGTTCTGAGGCTGTAGCTTAAAATTTGAAGAAATATTACCGTAAAGGTAGCCATGGACCAGAAGCAATGCAAGATCTTCTTAAATAAAAACCAACATGGACGTCAGAGCTCAGCAGATAATCTAAAGATTTTGGCTTGTATTCAAAGTGAAGCTGTGACTTTAGGAAAGCTCAGCCATGGACCAGAGACAATAAACCTTAGAGAGGTAGCCCTCCAGATCATAATTATGGCGGCAGGGGCTGTAGTACCAGGGAGACAGGGGCTGCAGCTGGAGGTATAGCAACCTCAGGGGCAGGCAGATACCTCTGGCTGATGGATACAGCCCTCACTTTTGCTTTTATGGTGATAGTACTAGAACTGTACCTAATAGAAAATACAAAGAGCTTAGCAAGCACAAGGACATTGGTGTGTTATTAAACAGAAGTTCTCTTTTCGTATTTCTAGGTTGTGGGAAGCACAATCCTGCCTGAAGAAGTTCGCTTTCCTGTGAGTTATAGGAAAAAGATAGTTTTAACATGTGTCTTTGATGTTGTTTAACATCCTTTTACTAGGATTCCCACCATAGTGACCCCAACTTAATTAGATTTTAAAATCATAAGATGTACTTTTTTTGGGCAAGAATAAAAATTTAATCAAACCCTGTTTACAAGGCCAGTAATGAATGGCTTCACAGAGTGAAAATTTCAATTACATTACATGTTCTGTGTTATCATTGTTTGTGCTATTCTATTTCTATAGAGAATCTTGAGATAACATTTGTCCTGTCCTAATTTTCACATTTTATGTCTCTTTGTGTTGCACTCTTTTGTAAAGCACATTGAGCTCTCTACCCACAGGAAATTAGCAATGCAGGTTCTCTTCAATAATAATCAAAACCTTTTAAAATATGATGGCACAACTGGCTGTTCAGAGCTATTCAGTGTTTGAAAAGTAAATCCCTTGTGATAATGTCTGCAGGGACTGTGGAGCTGTTTTGCACAAGCACTTGAAACCAAGCAGCCTATGTTCCTGGAGCACATACCCCAGGTGAGAGAGTGTGAGATCTCTATTCGTTTTTAGTCTGCCTTGGTTCTTACTATTTATTATTGTCCTCAGTCTCCAGAAGATAGCTTTATTTGGTTACCTTATTATTTATCTTTGAAAATGAGGAATATGAGAGTTCTCTTTTGTCATATCTACTTATTTATTTATTCTAAATGTAGCCCCATACAGTCTCAAAGTAATCACAATGAAGAAGTAAGTCTTGAAATTCTCATTATGTGTCATGTTTCTTTAAGTAGTATTTATGACATCTTTGTTGTTGTAGACTTAAATCTCTGCTTTCGGTAACATTAAAAAATAGAATTAAATTGGCTTTAAAATGTTGTATTTGTTAAAGGATCGGAGAGCAGAAGTGGAGAAAATTGTGGAAAAACCTGTCCATTCCTTTCTTTGTGTGCCTGTGGCCTGCAAGGACAGTCATGAGCTTATTGCTTTGGCCTGCCTGGTTAACAAAGCTAATGGTCAAAGGTTAGTGGGATTAAGAAAATCTTAGTAAAAAAAAAAAGGGAGGGGGTAGGCATACTGTTTACATGTATACATATCTTTTATTGTGGAAGTTCTCTCTGATTTCCATTCTTTTGTACACTTGAGATGGACAATTCACATTATCAGACTTTTAGGGTAGCCAAGTGGTTAGAGCATTAGCGTCCAAGGTTAAATAACCATGTGTACTTCACCTGGTTGCCAGGTGTTAAATAGATACTTGACCCCTTCTAAGTTTGGGGAAAGAAAGGCACCACTCTCACAGAAAGAAAGGCTGCCCCAAGAAGGCATTTTGCTTCTTAACAACTAAAAGATTTATCTTTACCTTTAAACTGTTGTCTCAGACAAGATTTTGAAGGACTCGGCAATTAAATTAAATGTGCTGTTTCTGCTTACTGCTGTATGATCTGTGGCAGATTTGGTGATGATGACATTCAAATAGTGCGGCAGTGCTTTAAGTACACAGCTACTGTGCTTACCAGCACTCTGGCTTTTCAAAATGAGCGGAAACTAAAAAATCAAACGCAAGTATGTCACTAGGGCTTTACATGCTAGTGTTTTTCTTTGAAATTTGTACTTGTATTGCTTTCTCAGTTTTCTGCTTAATTCCTGCTTGTCTTTAGCATTTATGAAATCATTCTCTCAGTTTGGTTGTAAGCTTTCCAGGACATTAGAGATGGTGCAATGCCACTTTGATTAATGGTTTTTGAAGTCTCCATCTGAATACCTCAAAGAACTGTGTTACACAGCCGGTGAAGGGTAGAGTCAAGTTTGTGTTTCTGTTATTTACATTAGAGGCCTGCAAAATGTCCAACAGTTAAATTTACCTACTTAAAATTTACACCAATGTGAATTCTACATATACGAGAAGATAGACATATGAGACACAGAAATTTTGCATGTTGGTTGGTAAAATCTTATATCGCTCAGCAGCTTTTATGCTGTTGGTCTATATCATTTGTGTCATTAACTCTTCCCTTATGTTTTGCACTTACGAATGTGAACATCTTCATAGCTCTATAGTTCAGTTGCGTCAATACACCTGTATTGAATGACCTGTTCTATAGCTCAGTTATGTTGATACATCATTGAACGAGTTAAAAAAGGGTTAGGATCATATTTTGTAGCTATTATATTTATAGTTGTATCTATGTAAGGGGAATTGTAGATCCAATTAAAAGTTGTATGCTACAAAAGTACAAAATAAAGGGTTCTCTGTTGTTTTTAAAACATGTTTTATTGATTGTTTTTTCTAAGTTGTATATCCTTTCTTTGGATGAATGCTTCAGTTAGATTCCAGATTTATGCATAAGCTATCACAGATTGTTTACTTTATTGACTATAATAGAAATTGCATGATTGGTAAACAAAATGGAGCCATTTACTATGTGTACTTTGTGCTGTTTATAATTTTTCAGGCTCTGCTGCACGTTGCACGCAAGCTCTTCACACGACTGGGTGAGTTCATAGATGATGATATTCAGACAGCAGACTCCCTCACTTCCATCAGTAATATCACCAGGTGTCTCCATAGCTTTCAATTTATGTTAAAGCCTTTTGAGAAGGACAAGAAGTTCCTTCACAGCCTCTTTTCAAATAAAGAAAGTCATGGTACCAATAACTCATCTGTCAAACAACTAGACAGGACTGGGGGAGAATATCTTGGAGAGAATTGGAATGTGGATCCCGATAAATTTTTCAAATCTTCGGCAAGTTCACATGCAGCCACAGTTTCTGAAAAAAATATTTCCTGTAGCTCAGAAAATATTGGACTTAAAAAGAGCTCTGTAGAAGTTTTGGGATCCATCAACTTTGCTGAAAGCATTCATAAAGAGCTGCAGGCACAGTCTACAGGTACAGATGAGCATTTAAAAGCGCATAAAGGGGATACAAGTGATTTTTTACCAGAAACAAAGTCATCTTGCCATATGATGAAGTTAGGCAGGACATGGAGTGCAAAAGAAATAGCCAGCATGGAAAGTAGCAGCACAAGCTTAGGTATGGAGGTTCTGGATCATCAGTACCATAAAAGCAACTTTGCTAGAAGGTACAGCCAGACCAGAGCCAGAAGAGATAGCATTCATGCAGCTAGTAGAAAGCCAGTCGATGTAAGGGCTGTAAGACAATGTGCTTTGGAACTTAAGCAACATAAAAATGTTACCGTAGAGTCAGTTTTATACATGTTTGATCCACATATTACAGACATTTTACACACCATGCAAGACGCGATCCCCACACAAGAAGAGATACGCGAAGAATACAAAGAATCCACTGCTGAGAAACTATCACTGTTAAGTGGAAATAGTATCTTCAACCAGGAAGATCAAGAAGGAAACACCACGATGTCTCAGAGGGTTATAGAAGGAACACCAATGGGAAAAGAGGAAGGAGAGAAGGAGATTCTGTTTTCAGAAGTTAAGAAAGAAATTATTCAGCAAAGCAGCTCTTTAGTGTCCCAGGCCTCAACTGATGAGGCTGAGAAGGTGTGCTCTACTGTACCTGCTATTTGTTTGGCATCTGTTTGTGAAAGATTGCAGGCAGAGGAAAAGACTGCATCACAAACTGATGTATTACCTCACGAAATAAAAAAATGTGACAGTTTTATCCAAGAGCATAGCAGACAATTTTCAGTTCTGGACAGCATGGGCAGTGGTGGCAGTCTGACCTTGCAGGATTTAATAGACCTACAACCTCCAAGTGCTGAGTATTCAGATGAACGCTTCCTATGTATGTTTACAGTTGGAGTTTGATTCATGGGCATGTTAATATTAAAAAATTTTTGTTATTATTTATATTGAAGATCATACAGAATGCAAAAGCATATCTTACTCTTGTTTTTTAAAAGATCTGTTACATTAATGAATGCCTCGAACTCAAAATTGCAAAACGAAAAAAAAATGATTTTAAATAAATTTCATAAAGATACCTATTCAGAAGCTGCCACAGCCAAGGTGCAAGGACTAGCAAACAATGACAGAAAATGTCAGTTGAAAGTGGAAGTGTAGGGACCATTGCTGCGCTGCTTGTTGAATGCAGAAAATCTTGATTTTATTTCCCAACTAATGCATATATTTAGTGAGTCAATGAGAAGACAATAATTGTAGCATACTACTAAAATCTCTGTCACATAGTTTTGGGATTTTGCACAGAAACGATAGACTATAGAAGAAAAGGTTTCAAAGTAAAATGCATGGCCTTAGCACCCAAGTATCATCTTGCCCACAACACACTAATGTCACATCAAAACCCCTCATCTTCCACTGCTGTGCTGTCATTATGCTCTTAGTGACATGAAATTAGACCATTGTTACTGTCAGCACTGTCAGTTTCCACATATTAAAATCCAAGTCTAATATGAACTGCAAAGTTTAAGATCTCATTAAACTAAAGTGAAAATTAATTAATGAGCTATGAAAATGGTGAACATTTTTAGTTCATCCTCTTAAAGTATTAGCGTTTAATCTTTGTGTTGAAAGATTACTAAATTTATTCATAAAGAGGACAAAGAGTAGCATATCCTAAACCTGCATCTAAAAATATCTCCGTACATTGTAGCTGTAGAAAAAAAAAACCCCCAAAAAAGCAAAAGAAACTGGCAGGAAAAGAATGCAGCATATCTATAAATGCCGCAAAATTAAACAAGATGAACATTGCTCTACATGGAGAACGCTTTACCCATAAATTCAGCTTATAAATCTGTCACTTCCTGTTTATTCCCATGGAAGTTTAGTAAAGCTTTGTGCTAGTGTATAGTCACACAAAACACCGTAGCATCTGACCACAGTCAATTGTTACAGGAGTTGATTAGTAAGCTTTGTGCTAGCGTCTAATCAGACACGTAACATCTTGCAGCATTTGATCACAGTGAATTGTTACAGGAATTGATTAGTAGGAGTCTGTTAAATCATCTGCTTGTTCAGCTGTGTTTGGTTAATTTCTAAAAATTCTTGTTTATTTAATTTGGCTTCAGAATGATAACAGACTTTGTCTTTACTTGCTAAAACTGGTACATGTGGGAGCTTTATTATGTGAACACTGACAGATGAAATCTTATCTCATCACTAGCCAGCTGAAGTACACCACTTTCTTGTGTTCAAGTAGGATTCCATGCCATGCATTGATTGCAGGTGCCAATTGCTGTCTTTGCAACTTTCATAAACAATTACATGTAGAATTCTGTTCTTAGATTTATTTCACCAATCTATCAATAGCTACAAAAAAACACAAAGCATTCAGTATGGTCTTTAAAATTCTTTTAGTAAAAGAACGTTATCCCCAGGCTACAAGTTTAGCCAGTCCATGGTTTAATTGAAAGTGTTCAACTTTCCGATTGAGTGTTCAGCTCTGAACATTTACTTTTGTTTGTTGAATTAAAAAGAAGAGATTTTTGTGTAGATGCTGACATGGAATGTTGTATTTTCCCAGTCCTGCTAGTTTTGAACTTTGTTTTTGAAAGTCACTGTCTTTACAATTTATCTCTAAATACCTGTCAGAAGATATAATAAAGCAAATTCATATAGATATTGATGTCCTTTTTTGGCCATTTTCAAGATGTTGATGCTGACTGATGCAGTTTGTTTTGTGATTACATTCAGATGATCTGACAAAGTTGTTGAGGGAGATTATGCAAGAAGCTAGAAACCTGACTGATGCTGAAAGGTGAGTTTGTGGTGAAACAAATCCCCTTGGGCTTTCTATCTAGACAGCACCATGTCTGGTTTGCTTTGCATCACCCTTCAGGTATGCAAGGTTACTTCTCTGCAAAGTCACAGCCTTTAATTTTTGGAAAAAAAGTTCTGCTAATGAAAGCTACCAATACAGTGAAAGCTGCAAAATAGTGTGAGCAGGAGTTTTGATTAATGTAACAGTGGGGATGCTCTTAAACACAAGCTTCATGACCATTGCCTGTTGGAAATGGCAGTTATTGTAATGCATGTGTGCATACACACACATATTAATTCATCTTCTTTATAGTTGGACATCAAAGCTGAGTGAGTCATCTTGTGTTGATATCTCAGTTTTATATGATTCTAAACTATTAATGATGTATCATTATTAGTTATCATTAATCATTAAAGTATATTTATTAATCTTGGGAATTATATGTATAGTAGGCATGTGTAGGTGTGGTGGCTTGCATGCTTTGTCGATCCACAGAGCTATGTCAGCAGGAGCCTTGCGCCAAACAGGTCTGTCAGGGGAGAGGCCAGACTAAAATGTTGCACCCTGGCCTTCCATGTCGGGGGGGGTTTTTCTTTGGGCTGACAACCCACTCATATTAAAAAAAAAAGATGTTACAGAAACTGCAACAGTGTGGCCCTATGCTCCTCAGGGAGTAACAAGGACTAAACTGTGTGTAATGGAGATTTTCCAGTCTAAAGATTGATCTTTTGGATTCTTTTCACATAAATCCTTGCAAGAATGATGTTTTAGCTTTTTGTTTTTATCTCAGTCTTTTGGTTACAGCTTTTCTCTATTTTTTTCCATCCCTACTTTTGTTTGTTCATAGCATGGTGGTGAGTACAGTTTATCCACCTAGTCTTGTGTGTGCAGATGTTCCGTGTTTCTTCTCGATCAGGACTCTGATGAGCTTGTTGCCACAGTATTTGATGGAATTTCTACCAACAACAAGGAGGTACCTTGCTGTCCCTCTTTTATCTGCCTTCCTTTTGTCATTGGCTACAATTTATTAATGTATTTGATGCCTTTTCATAACATTGGCCGTTGACTTGCAATATTAATTTGTACAATTGAAGATCTTGCTTTTAGAGTTTTTTAAAATTCATGCATGATTTATGTTGATACCAAAAGATTACACTGATTTTCATGGGGGGCCTGCTTTCTTGTGAGGGTGGTCTCAGTCTCCTGTCACTCTTGCTGCTTTACCTTTCCTCAAACCTCTAGGTACACAATCCCAACAGGTAGGTCAGCTGGAGATTGCTCACTGCACCACACCTATGTTAAACAGGTGTGCCTGTGCATTTGGACAATTGCACTCTAATTACTTGGCTATCTACTTTCCTAAGTTATGCTATTAGCAGCTGGTGAGATATTAATGCAGTGAGCTATATAAACTAAAGTCGAAAATAGCAGCATAAAATTAAATGCATTTTATTAGTAAGGGTGGAAGAGAAAATTGTTTCAAAATCTAGTAATAATGATTTTCTGGTGCAGTGAGAGAAAACCTGTAAAATTTAAGATATGGGGTTTTTTTCCTCTCATTTGTGTCTTGATATCAATCCAGCATGTATATTGAGCAGTATTATAGATCAGCATGCAGTAATCTTTCATTTTATGGTTTGCTCTTATGTTTCTCTGAGCTTCTTAGCTTGCTTCATAGTTTCCACCCAGAGCCCTGTCTCTTTCATTCATATAAGAACCAACAAAAGGTGCAGTTAAGCAAGTTGTCTAGTAGGGCTAAGACTTAATAGCACACAGATTTGGTAGACTGTTTTAATAAAGCTAAACGTGTGTTTTTATTATTATCATTACCTGCTTACTGTCTTGATCTGTCAACTTGTCTCCTTTTTTGTCTTTCTTCCACTTTCACTCACCATTTCCTTTCGTGTACCTGCTCCTTTTTCTGTGACCTTATAATGCCCTCTGTCCTTAATTCATGCATGTGTATGTGTGAGAGAGACACCAAGTGAAAGATACATGTGTATATGTGTATGTTGATGTGTCTTCTTTGTGCATACAGGTGTATGTATACATACATGGGCTTCATTTTGCATACACTGTTGTTAGGTAGTGTACAGTTGGTTTTTTAAAAATATCTATTCTTTAATTCCATAAAAATCCGTACAGTGCCTGCAGATTCAAATTAGTCGAAAATTGTGGTATACATGTATTGACAGAGAGCTGCTTGTGTAAATTTAAGATCACGAGCTGAAGGTCTGTTGGTAGAAACTTCACATTGGTCCTGCTTTTAACACTAAATTTCACAGAACAGTGAAATTAACAGTTATTAATATCTCATTTCCTCGATTTTTGCCTGCAGTCAGAAAGAGAAGTAGCCATTAAAGTTTTCAATTGCAAAACTTGTTTCAGTGGATTTTACGGAATGGGGTAAGCAGTGACTGATTGATGTACTCCACAAGTTCACATTTAGTTTCTCTTCTGTGTGCACATACTTTCTCTTTTGCAGTGCTGTTTTTTTGTGCCTACACATTAGCAAGATGCTGTGTTGCAGTCTTCCCTGCGCAAAGCTTTCAGTCTATTTTTCCGCTGCAATGTTCAGTATCGTCTATTAAAAGTATGATGTATCATCTGGCTGTGGTCTTCTAAATCAACTGTTGTA
This sequence comes from Pomacea maculata, assembly GCA_004794325.1. Taxonomy (NCBI): domain Eukaryota; kingdom Metazoa; phylum Mollusca; class Gastropoda; order Architaenioglossa; family Ampullariidae; genus Pomacea; species Pomacea maculata. The sequence goes on along the minus strand of SRHC01000817.1, from coordinate 70,111 downwards.
TAAAAGAAGTTTACCTGAGCTTTACAGTGACTTCATTAATTTACACAAAAATATCTCAAGATATCAGACATAATGTTGTTGAGAAAGTGGTAAGGCTCTCCTTTCTTTCACTGTTCGATTTAGATTTTATTTATACATGGGTCAGTTTGGAGTTGCAGCATTTGGAACCATTCATTCTGGTATGAAGGAACTATTATTGTACAGATGGCATTGCCTGCGCTGTGGAAGACATCATGTGTGGGAGATTCTTTTTTTTTTTTTAAAGAAAAACCTTTTTCGCTTCAGATCTAATCTGTTGGAAGTTTAATAAATAAGATAACTTGTTTGCCAAATGACATTGCACAAAAGACATGTCTCATCGATGGCCGCCATATTCTTGACAGTCACTAACCACACACTTGCAGTGAACACTACATGCAGTACTATACATATGTTCTTATATAAATAAAGGTGAAATTCACCCAGTATATATGCTCATACACACTTTCTCACACATTTACACCCCCACATTTCAGTTTCACCACCATGCTATACACAACCTACCTTTCAGTTCAACCACCAATTTCATGTATAAACATCCCAAAACAAATGTGAGCATGCATACAAAGACAAACACTTGCTCACATACTTTCAGTAATCACACTGCATACAAATTCAAGAAGATACATTAAGCAATCAATTCTAATTCATGCCATAGCCATTTCAGAGAGGCTACTGCCTTGGCATAGAAACTGCATATCAGAATATTCTTGCCAGGATGTATCTGTACATGACCCCAAAGGGCATGGAGTGAAAGGGACTACTGACTGGATGTGACTTGTTGGCCACGATTGTATGTGTACATGCCCTTCATAAACTGTACTGGGCAGAGATTGTGGCTGCAAAGGGCAGGTCACAGCCAGTAGTTCTGCTAGCTGAATGCACCACCTGGTTGAGTTGGACTTTCCGTTTCTGGGTGGTACTGCCATACCAGATGGTGACTAAGAATGTCACCACCTATTAAAACTGGACCAGACAAACCCTCCTGAAGATGAACTTCTCCAGCGGGCATTAGAAGTAGAGTTGTTTTTAGGCTTTCTTGATGAGAGATACCACATTGTTGTCACAGAGGAATTGATTCCAGATGGTGGTTCACTTGCTCTATGGGCATTCTATTGGTCAGAGGTTCCACTGAGTTTCTGTTCCTATGGAAGTCAACTGCCATTTCTCTAGTCTTAGAAATGTTGAGCTGCAGACTGTTGGCATTGCACCATACTAGCTGGTGATTCACAGCCTGTTGGTATGCAGACTCATCGTCATTTGTTATGAGACCCTCAGCCATAGTGTCTATGAATCCAGCATGTTGAAATGCACATGAAAATAGTAAATAGTTGAAATGCACATGAAAATAGTACAGAACTGGTGTAATGGTATTTTTAAAAATTGGCATTAGAAGATTGATTTGATAATTGTTAAAATTCTTTGATCATCGTGAAGAAGCCATCATGAAACCTTCACCAGTTTTTGAAGGAAGATTATGTTAGCAGGATGAAATGGCATACATGTTAAGTGCATGCTGTGTATGTGTCATGGTTGGTGCTTTAAATAAACAAAGCCCCTTTAAAGATGAAATAAGACATAAACTTTTTAGTGCATTAATTTTTAATGAAAAGAGTTTGTAGCTTTCAGCAAGAAGAAATATGAAGTTTTAGTACTTCTTAAACCTATATTTTCACAAGATTTCACAGCATGACTGTGTCCAGGTGTGAAATAAAATCTCTCTGTACTGTACATCTCACCTGTTTAACTTTTCAGCCATAATTGTGCTTTTCACCTCTGTCACTTTCTTTACCCTGTCTACCGCACCATGGTGCAGAGTTTTGTTCAGAGAAAGTAATGAAAATGGAAGACAAAAATCACTGAACAATACCCCTTTTTTTCCTCTTTAGTCTTATTTTCAGTTTTAGTATTCTTCTAGTTCTATAACAAGACCACTTACTAGGGTAGTACACATTTTTTTTTTCTCTCTTTTAATTTTGGAGGAATATATAGATTTTTTGAAGTGGCTGCTCATTAGCAGTCATGGTACCTGTTGGTGGTAGCCTATTTTGCATTTATTGGTGCTATTGAATTATTGTTGCTTTATATTGTAGTCATTCGCTCCAACAGCTGTGGTCAATCAGTTATCTTTATAGGCCAGATTACAAAGGGAGCTCTTTGTTACAGAAAATATTTTTTTTTTCTGAATTGAATAGGGGAAGATTGTGGCACATGAAGACCAGTTAATAAATGTACCAGTATTCTGCATGGTTATATTCATATTTTATGTCAAACAGCATAAAAACATGGAAAACTTGACTCTGTTAGTGCTGTAGAATTTTTTAGGGTCACTGTAGACATCTGTAGTGAAAAGAAACTGTCTTTGGGCTACAAACTTGGTATTTTTTTTTTTTTTGAAGATTGTCAGTCAGTATAGACTCAAAGATGTCGTTAATCCTGGTGCCTAGCATGCACTCTTGCCTGCCCTTACCTTAAATTTTCACATCATTTAATTATGATTAACCCACCTAATAAAACTGCACCCTAATCTTCCATCTCCCAACACTTTGTTGTTTTGACTTTGAATGTAGCGCTAGTCTTTCATCCATTTTTAGTGGCTTTTGTAAAAGTTTAAAAGAGTTATGCTTCTAACATTTCTTGGTTCATATAATCTATTCCGGTACATTCGTGTTGTCAGACACTCCAGAATGTCTGAAGGCTGCCTTGCAGGTTTAATAGTTGTTTTTTTTTTATTTAATTCAGTCCGTTGTTTTTCATTTCCACCCAGCTATAAATTTCCACCAGTGAAAGTAATCCAGCAAGAATCTTCAGACATGGGATTTTATAAGGAGCAATGGGACATCCATAAAGAAAAAATGTTTTTTCTGTTGCAGGCACAAGCAGAGATAAGGCTGCCTAAAACACAGGGAATTGCAGGCCATGTGGCTACAACAGGTAAAAATAAGTAAATGCATTAAAACAGTCATTAATTCTGGAACCAAAGAAGTCTGAGTTATCACAAAGTAGGCCAAAAAATGTGGGGACCAAGAGGCAAAATAAATACACCTCACTGGGAGTGCAGTCAACATCCTTCACGCACACAGAGATATAAAAAATCTACACATATGGGGAAAATAAAGTGATGGGCATAGATCAGAAACAAGTTATTATAGCAGAGAAATGGAGACAATCCCATGAAGTGAAAAACGACTTTGAACAAGATGGCTGATGGCTGACAAGATGGCTGAGATGAGTAGAGACTGTTACTGGAATAAGGGGCAATAAGAACAATTGAAAACAAGTGTACATTGCAACAAAAAAGCACAATGCAACAGGAGACACCAAAATTGACACAGATCCAGCCATTTAGGCAAAAGTGTTTGTCATTAGTATATCTTATGTGTGAACTTTGTAAATATTTCTTGTTTCAGGTACTCTACTCAACATCAAAGATGCTTATTCTCATCCTTTGTTTTATCGTGGCATTGATGACTCTACAGGCTTTAGAACAAGGTGCAAAAAAATTACCAAAATCTAGTTCCCTCGTAATTTATTTTGTTTAGTCTTTTCAATTACATGATTGTATTTCATTTTTTCATGTTATACTAGTTATTAACAGATAACACATCATAATTATATTTTAATTCCAATTGTAATTGATAGTACAAGAGTTGGTTGTTTTTATATATATATAAAGGCTGCATAAAATTTCCTTCTATTCACTTTGTCTAATTTCATGTAAAGTTGTTAGTTTTTTGGTGACATAATGTATATTGTGACAGCATCTTTTAAATGGTCCCACACACTGACTGTAAAGGTATTTATAACTTTCAGAAACATTTTGTGCTTTCCAATCAAAGATGAAGAAGGTATGTAAATATCGAGCATTGTGGCTTTTTAAATTTATTTTTTCATAGACTCAGACTGTAGGTCATCTGAACCACAGGCATTATTTCATTGTTATTACTATGATGTGTTGAGAAACTGAGAAACAAATCATATTTAACAAGTATCTATATGTGATTTTCCATTTTCTCATTATGTCTGTAGCTGATGTAGTTTCATGTATTGGTTACAGGTGTTGTTCTTGGTGTGGCACAGCTGTGCAACAAAAAGACAGGGACATATTTCACCACTTTTGATGAGGACATAGCTTCCGCATTTGCTGTGTATTGCTGCATCAGTATCAGTCATGTATGTAGCTATTTCTTTGAAAGCTAATGTCAGGTGCTTTCTTCCTTGCTAATGAACATATGGGATGGTGGGAAATATTGAGCTTATTTGTAGCAACATCTTTAAGGGATCAGAATTATAAGATTGATAATAGATTTTTCCTTTTTCTGTAATATTAACTGTGTCCTGTATCAGTATTCATTTTTTACCATTCCTCAAGTTTTCCTTACCCATTTTATCCCTAGAAAAATCATTTTATAAGTTCCAGCAGTTGGAATGAGTAGTCTAGCAAGTAATGTCACCCATCAGCTAAAAGTCAGGACTTGTGGCTTCCCCATAGATCCAGGTGGATGTTCCATTATTTTCTTCTAGACATGTCTCCTTCAGGAGAATCATAATTTATCTTACGTCAGTGCAGCCACAAGACTTTTAAGATTGTGTCTCTTGAATAAAGTTTTTGATTCTGTCCCATAACGGAGGTGTGGACCAGTTGGTGCTGAGGCCGCACCCCAAAAAAGCTGACTGCACAGTTAGTCACTAAGTGCTTCTTGCATATTGCTAGAGTGTTGATTCAGTTTCCTGACTGATTTCAAAAGTTAAAGAAACTTCTTGTGACGGTCTCAACTTACCCTTTGCTTTCCTGTGAGCATTTTATGATCTTATAAATGTGCTGTAATCAATTTTTAAGGATAAATATAAATTTTCCAATGACTACATACACATGAACTCATCCATTGACCCTTTTTGAAAAAAGTTTTTTTTTTTGAAGATTAGTGTGTTAGTGTAGGTTTAGTAACTGCAATGAAATGAAGCATCAGGGATTCATAACTGATTCTACAGGCATTTGGAGTAATTTGCTATTTGATACTGAGTTATATTAATTTACAGGATAATGCCTAATAAATGTTTTCAAGTATGTGGAAGACACACTGGTTGATCAGGATAGCCTAAGTTAATCTAAGCCTAAGTTGATAAATATGTATGATTTATCTAGCTTGTAAGTATTGTACACTTCTAAAGGGTTTTTCCTGCAGTTTATAGGCTAGAAATTATTGCAGCCTTTATTATATTACATAATGAATCTACACACTATGTGTGCACACATTTTGTTTATGAAGGAGAAAGTTCTCGCTCTTGTAGTTTTTGTAATTTTTTGTCCTATGGCTGGAGTTGGTGTAACATTACATGAGTCTCTTGTGGTCTACAGTGATTAGTGTTCTTGAAACCAGTTTTAATCTTGTCCTAATCATTATAAATGTTCTTCTCCTCTCAGCAGTTTCCTTGATGTTTTCACAGTTGATATTTCCAGAGAGAATGCCAAACCAAAGTTTTTAGTCAACTTTCTACTCATCTGGTCTAAACCTGCTATGCTATATCTTTTTTGCTATGAAAATTATTTACAGTCACTGATGTACAAAAAGGTGATCGATATTCAGTACCGAAACAGTCTGGCCAATGAGCTGATGATGTTTCATATGAAGGTAAAGGTCATAAATGGTGTTAAAGCCTTGGCCTTATGTCAGCATGACTGCATTAGATCTGATTTTGTTTGCCATAGCACTGGTGCACCTTTTGTATGTCTGTGTGGGGAGAATAGTTCTGCGACTTTTTTCCCTCACTGTAGCTTGTGTGCAATTGCAGTTTTCTTGAAGATTAATTTAGTTTTCTTTTATACTCTTTCTAGCTGATTTCTGCCATCTCCTGAAATGCCATGAAGATGGCAAAATATCGTGTGACTAAAGTATACAGCCAGGTACCAGAGGAAGAGGAAGATACCTGCAGAAAGCAAACCCTAGTATGTAGAATATGAATGCTATAGAAACATCAAACCTGTCATATCAGAGCCTGCAATTTTTCTCCAGCACAAAGTGATGACGGGAGAAGGCAGAAATCTGTTTGCTCAGAACATAGTGACAGTCAAGCTTTGTAGTGTAGTTAGTGTCTTGCTTATTTTGTTTGACTTATTTTTTATTATCTGTGTTTACATCTGCTTTTTCCAGTGTCTCATATACAAGAAGCTACGAGATACTCAGCATCGAAATAAATTAGCAAATGAGCTCATGATATTTCACATGCAGGTCAGTAGACAAAAGTTACCTCCCATCCATCCCTAACCCTGTAAACCCAGTTCAACACCTTTTGTGTATGCTGAGCCTCTGCTCTTTAACAACAAAACTTGCTTCAGCTTCTGCAGTTTGTTGAAATTCAAATGTATTGCTGCATTACTGTCTTAAGAGAAAAATAATGTTCATTGCAAAGAGAAACCATTTTCATTTTACATTGTTGATTTTGGATTTTGCATTGAAAAAGGATTAGACGAGTTTCCTTTCTTTTATATGGATGAGCACTGGAAGCGTTGGATACTTTAAAAAGAGCTTGCTATAAATGTCTGTGATATGGAGATGTCCTGCATACAGCCTGATTGAAGACAAGGCTGACGTTTTGTCTGTGCAGCTCTTTCATCACCCTTGTGCAGTGTTCTTGCAAGTGTGGTAACAGCCAAGAGGGTTGAGTGCAAATATGACCCATGTCTGTACTCTAATCTAGCCATATATTATTTGATATTTTTATCACTAACTGAGAATCTTGCTATCGTAAAAATGATGCAGGGCATCACACAGAAGAGAATCAGCATTGAAGAATTCATACTGCCTCTCAGTAGTTCTTTGTGCCTTGCCTGTAGCATGCAACTTACTAACTATGCTGTGAAAATTGTTTTCATAAATATAATGAACAAAATAGTCTGGCATATAAAGTGGATTTAACTAAAAAGCAGTAAGTCTGATAAACAACATTTGAAAAGCATCCTGTGTCTCCTGGTGAATAGCTGATGAACTAATGGCTGTTTTGGGACAAATAACTGTTGCTCTTATCAAAAGTTTGTTTGCATATGCATGTCCTTTCTTTTGATTGTATCCAGTTTACTTTCTTGTGATTCAGTGTTTATAGTTATTCAGCTTTTGCATTCATTTAAGTTGTTTCCATTACAGTAGAAAAACATATTTTGTTAGCTGATAAGAAAAAGCTATAAATGTTTCTGCTAAACGCTAAAAACAGGTTTTCCAAATCTCAGGTGCAAACATTTAGCTTTGTATGTAACTTGATCAACAGTAGCCTATAGACATTTAGCAGTATAATTTAAAGCTGGGCTTTAAGCTGAGGAAAAAATAGATTATTTTATTTCATGTGCACATTTTTGGTTTTCGTATGGTGAACTACATCTGGAATTATCTTTAATCTCTTCCTTGGCATGATGTAGTGAAATTGCTTAAACTTGTGCATGCCATTTTATTTCTCATATTACATAGAATTCAATGAAAATTTAGAACTTTTTTTTTTCTTTGTAGAATCACAGTTCCCTAGCCACTTCTATTTTCAAAAAGATTTTACGTTCTAAGTATAACTTAGTATTTATATATTTGTTATGAAACCATGAAAACTGGTGAATTGAGAAGGAAGTTCTTTCTGTGCATGTGTGAAGTACTTTGATACAAATATTTTTCTTATGGAGTTAAACATTTATGAGCATTCACAACAGCTTATTTTCCATATTCACAGCAAATCCCAACAGAAGAGGTGACAGAGTTGGCAGGGAAAAAGATTCCAAACATCAAGAAGATTAATCCAGTCTTTGACCAATTTGTCTACCCTCCTCGGTCCTTGGCTGAGACACAGACTCCTCTAGTGAGCATTCTTTTCTTAGTGTTCTTAGTTCAAAGTCACAAAATGACCATTCTTTATCTCCCCTTCTTCCCAGAAAAAGCAACAGCAAACATAAATGAACATAAATGAATTTGTGTTTGTTCAGTGCTCAGTACCTCATATCTTTTATTAGTCAAACTGATTTTTTGAAAACTCTTGAAAAGCCATTATGAATTTTGTTGAAGGGCAGTTTCTGTATTGTGTGTCATTTTGATGCCATCTGTTCTTCTGTGTAATTTTATTCTGCTGTTGCATGTTTCAGGCCTGCATGTCTATGTTTGATGACCTTGGGCTTAGTACAAGATGGAGACTGAAACGAGATACTTTGGCAAGGTAAAGGCATCGTCTGTGATGAGGTGCCTGCTTTTCTCAAAACACAAGCCTGCTTACGTAAGAATGTTGTTTAAATTTTTCTTTGGCTGCAGTTGCTAAAACTCTTGATGTCTGGAAGTCTTATCTATTTAGCACCAAGCAGACTGGTATGCTCATACAGTGGCAGTAATGGTTTTTGAGGGAGTTGCCTTCTTTTGCCGGTCAGGGTCATTTTGGCTGTTCAATTAAGTTACTGTTTTTTACAACTGGACAGGTTTTTGCTCATGGTAAAGAAGGGCTATCGCAACCCCCCTTACCACAACTGGATGCATGCTTTTGCTGTGGGTCACTTTGGTTACCTGTGCATCAAAAACCTCAAACTGGATGATTTACTAGAGTAAGTAACACTGAGGCGTAGATGAGGAGGTTACTGCTTTCAATATCCCATTTCTTTGCTTATTTTCACATTTCTTTTAGCTCACCAGGGATCACATCCAAATTCAATGCAGATTTGTGGAGAAAGCTGCTTGAGAGAAGTATGAATAGGTGTAGGATACATCTTAAAAATAAAAGCTAGTGAAGATTGGCACATCATCCACAATTATTAATTTCAGTATGTTTCTTTTCTTGTAGCTTAGTAAAACTTCATTGACTTCAACTTTTGTAAAGAATAAAACTGTCCCAGATTATAATACATTCCATATGATGACTTCTTACGATTGGGAGCTTTTTGTTGCCAGATTAATAGCACTCTGGGGAGAAACTTGTTATTTTCCAAAAAGTTGAAGAAAGCAGCATTTGAAACTGAATATTTCAAGCTTTCAGCGAGAAACGTGTTTTAGACACGAAAGAATTTGACATCAATGTTATACTTTATTGAGTTGTCTTGAGGTCATATATATTTTAGAGATGGAGCCATGGTGTATATATTGTTATATTGCAACCTTTCAGTGACATCGAGTTGCTGGCTTTTTTTGTGTCATGTTTGTGTCATGACATTGACCACAGAGGGACCACAAATTCTTTCCAAGTGAAATCTGTAAGTGCTGGATCCTTTGTTATTTTTTTAACAAATAGTGGGGAGTATTAGATTATTGCAGCCAATAGAAAGTTCAGTGTTTGTTGGCATCTCAGTATTTTTGAAGGTTTTTCACTTTTTAGTATTTGTGCTTGCTTCCAAACTATCTGATCTCAGACTTTTTTTGGGGGGATGCGGGGGAGATTTTTGGGTCATACATTTAATTGTATAATGCTAAGTTTAATGATTTCCTTTTTTATCTTTACCAGCAATCAGTACTTGCTGCACTTTATAGTTCAGAGGGATCTGTAATGGAGGTAGGTTTGTGTGTTGTTGAATGTTCTTTGCTTAGAGATTTGAACTTATTGTAGGGTGGCATGGACCTGCCAGAATGAGAATGAGAATTTTTTCTGTTAATTATGTAGAATTAAAATATGCTGGTATGTTTCTGATTTATTTTTATGTGGGATTCAAGTGTTGCAAGAAAAATGACTTTTTGGACTCATTAACAAACATGATCAATATTTTTTAGAGGGTTAGGTAAGGGTGGTGGCAATTGTACATAATTGTTTGGTTTGTTACTGATAATAAAGTATAGTAAATCATTAACTAATAAACTAGTGCTAGGATCCTAAGTTGATTTTTGTTTATTGCTTTTTTTTGTAAACTACTGTGAGTCATTAGGTAATAGCACCATTAGTGATCATTATAATTATTCATTATTATTAGATGTGTGTTTCAGAAACAGCACAAATCAGCATTTAAAAACATTAATTATATTGCAGAGACATCACTTGGCTCAGAGTATGTGCATTTTGAACACTGAGGGAAGCAACATTTTTGAGAATCTTACAAGCAAGGTATTGTTTAATGTTAGGAAGGAGGAAAACAATCACTTTTTTTAATAGCTCTCTCGTCAGTTTGAGCAATGAGAAGGCTATAAAAAAATCAGTAATCTGCACCAATATGGGATTCAGAAAAGAAGAAATGAATACTGCTTTGCTAAAAGCAATAGTCACGTTCGTGTTTGCTTTCTTTAAAGATTTACTTCCTTAATGAAAGAAATAGTCATGCTTATGTTTTATTTATGTAAAGGTTTAGTGCACTAATGAAAGCAGTAGACATATATTGTTGTTATCTTCAAAAGTGTGTAGCTGTAATAAAAAAATATTTCTCTAAGCTACTGTGGACTGGATCTGACAGTATGTATGCCTGTCTATACAGAAAGTGTATATTTCAATACCAGACCGTTTTGTAAAGTTGATGGATGGACCTCTTGGTGCACAGTTTGCTGCTGTCATGTGTCAGTGACTTGCTGAGTAGCTTACTATTGTGTGATTTGATAGGAGTACCAGCAAGTGCTTGACTTGATGAGAGACATCATTCTAGCTACAGATCTGGCTCATCATCTGCGCATATATGATTCTCTTCAAACTATGGCAACCAGTAAGATGAAAACAATAGATTTTTAAATATTTTCAACATTTAAATTTAAACATAAACTTTCTTCTTGCTCCTTTGAATTTTGTATGTTTCTTGCAGCATGCAACAGACTGTTCCTTTATTAAGTTCAGTGAGGAAATAATACAAAGGAAGAGACTCGGTCATAGAAAGTACAGAATATTCTATACTTCTGGCTTGACAAGATGTGATGGTAGTCTTACATTTAAGATCTATCTTAAAAAATTAATTGCACTAATTAAAATGATTTAACAAACATCAAGAGTACTTAGTACTAGCAGAGTATCTAGCAATACCTGAAAATAATTTATCCGATGAAAACTCATGCAGGTGAGATTTTTGTCTTATCAACTTTAGATGCATCACTTGATATGAGTGAGGAATCTTTTTCAGTTTGGTAATTGACATGCATGGTAGTGTAGCAAAATAGTGAAACACTTGTTACAACAAAAAGCAATTCACATATGATCAAATATAGTACTGCTGATATATGGTCTTAGAGCTTGGGTCCCCAAGGAGCTTAATAATCTTAATTTTGTTGAGCCTATTGTGTACTTTCAATGTTGTGTTGTTTCCATAAAGGAAAGGAATATTCCTGCAGAATTTGGTTGTGGTCAAATAGTCATAGCCATAAAGAAACAAAAATTGTCACACTGCTTTATTTCTTCTTCTTGTCCTTTTGATTGATAGTTTGCGGCTGTTGTTTAGATAATGCAATTTTGTTATGATGTTTTTATGATCATAGTGTGTGGCTTTTTTTTTTTTGTTTGTTTTTTGCTTTGGTAAAGCACTTTGAGCCATTGGAGAACAGTTTTTTATTATTATTATTGTTGTTGTCATTATTAATTATTACTATTATTATTAATGTTTATTAGATATCTACAGGGATACTGTTGACATGTTTCCTTGGACTTTTGGCCATGGCTTTAACAAGCACTTGTGTATTTGTCAACAGGAGGATACAATAAGAATGATCCCAAGTGTCATAACCTGCTGCTGTGTTTGCTGATGACAGCTTCAGACTTGTCTGACCAGACCAAAAGCTGGAACAACACCAAGCACATAGCTGTAACCTTCATGCTTCATGTTTCTTATCCACAAACTTCATTCTTCACAGATGTCATTACTGTTAGAATCTATTACCACAGTTCTGTATATCCAGTAGAAAGTAACGTAAGAGCTCCAGAAAGGGGAGTCAATAGGGAAAATTTTTCATTTTTAAATGACATGAAATGATACCATACAACAAATAAGTCGCAAGAGAACATATTTATTTGCAGTAAGTTGTGTGTGTCTTGTAGGACGAAGGTAATAGAATGATATGAACAGGGTAACGCAAATATGAATATGTTTGTCCTTGCAGGTACTTATTTATCAAGAGTTTTTCTCCCAGGGAGACCTTGAAAAGGCATTGGGTGAAAGCCCTATTGAAATGATGGACAGGGAAAGAGCTTGTGTCCCTGACCTGCAAATATCTTTCTTGGACAACATAGCCATTCCGGTTTATAGGTGTGTGGAGTGCAGTACCTAGTAGCATCTGTATTACACCAAAGACAAGCAGAGGATTGTACATGCACACTTGCCCATTCTATGTTTGGCTGCATGTGTGTGTAACAATGTTGACACAGGCTCCCACATGCATTGTCAAAATAAACTCAAATGCAGCCCTAGGATGTGTAATCTTAATTGTGGTGATTGCTTGCTTTCTCATCTGCTACTGCTAGTGAGATCGCAAAACAGACTTTAATGACTGGAGAGTGCCTGGTCTGTCAGCTGACTTTGTTCTTAACTTGGCTGCTGCATGGGAAAGGCAAGGCTGCTCTTGGGTGTGCTTTTGGTCTCCTAGTGCTGTCTCAGGCTGTTCTGTAGCTTGTAACCCTTGTTTTTTGTACCCACCAGTGAGGGTGAGTGCTTGTATCTTGGGTGTCTTGGAAAATAGGACTGGGGCACTCACCTAGTAGGACATTGGGTGTGGCCCTCCTCTGGTTAAATGCCATTCATTCCATTCACCCTGGACCACTTTAAGAGCTGTTAGGCATTGCTGACTGATCAGATCTAGAGTAGCACCTAAGCCTGCTTCTACTATTTGTGCATGCATTCCAAGTTGTCCACACATTAAATATGCACATTTTCATGTCATGGTGGGTATGAATGTGTCTTCATTTGCACTTGAATAATAATATAATAATGGGTATTTATAATATGCAGCACCATGACCAAGCTAGATCGCATTCACTGCGCAGACCAGCAATGATAAATGAACAGATAACTGAACTTATGTTTGCAAAATGTTTTGCTTGTTTAATTGTGATAAATACAAAATGTTAGTCTCATAGAAAGTATCTAAAAGTACATTTTGTCTTGATTTCTTTGGATGTTTTCAGAGTATTAGCAGAGGTTTTCCCTGAAGCTCAGTGCATAGCAGACTGTGTCCATGAAAATAGACAGCACTGGGTGCATAAGGCCCAGCTTCTGAAGATGCATAACAGCTCAGCCCAGACTATGAGTGTGCAGGAAATCATCGCTTTGGGAGAGGAAGAGGAGGAGGTGGGCTCCCATCATGAGAATAGCTGATGATGACAGGGGAACAGCTGTCTTGCAGCTATGGAAGCAGGCAGTCGCCTTTCTTGCTTACAGACGATGTTATGCAGGCCAGGAGCATGTTCTGCTGAGACTTCATTATTCACAGAAGTCATACATGCGCTTGGATCGTCTCCCTTTACCCCGCATGGTGATGGACACTCAGCTGATTCAGGGACCAGCCACAGGACAAAGTGGATGCATGAGTGATATTCATAAGCTGTTTTTGACTTTCTTACAGGACCAGACAGTTTCTTACATTTCTAGAACAGTGTATTTCCCCCAAGACTCGTTTCTGTGTATCTCACGTTCGTTTTGACCGTTTTTCTGCATTTCCTAGCCCGTCTATGTTTACTAGACTATTTCCACACATCGGACAGTGAGGCTTTTAGAATCACTTGACTGCTTATAAGTTGCTTCCAGGAAGCCAAGAAGAAAAGTGATTTTACAAATGTATGTTTGACTAATCTTTCATTGTGTTGGTGTTAGTCATTTCAAAGCAGCTGCAACTTATTTTTAGATAACTGTGTTACTTTTGTGCTTTTCTCATAATACTTGCTCACATCCTGCCATCAGTACTTCGAAGCCATTATTATGATGATGGCCACTTTCTAATTGTTGTTAATGTTTACTTTTTGCCTAATGGCTTAAATCTAGTGGGCTATTTTAATTATTTTTGTTTAAATTATTAAATTTGTTTAATGCACAAATAGATTACTGACATAACTGATTACTTGTGATAGCCCCACCCTTCCTTAAAGTTTGAAAATGTTCACGCAAGAACTGCTAAAATGAAAATGTGTGCAATGCAGATTATATTTCCAGTGTGAAGAGAATGCTTATCAAAGCAGCTGTGTCCCCATGGGATCATGTTGAAATCTTACAGCTAGAGGCAGGCAGTGGATGGCATGCCCTTAACTCTTTACAGTTCAGAGTTTCTTGCTCATCCACTGACTGCATGGGATTTATTTTGAAACTATATGTTATTTAGTGAACTGTAAAGAGTTAATGTCCATTGCTGTATCTGATCTCTGAGCTGGCAGAAGATTCAGACTTAGTTTACTATATTCTTGATCTCCTGAACACCTACTCCTGCTGAGCTAATAGATGAGTGGTTTGTTTAACAGCCTCAGCTGATGTATGTAGAGACTGAATGATGGGGGTTAGGGAGAGGCTTGTGCAGGTAGGGGAGTGTGTGCAGGTAGGGGAGTGTGAGTGAGTGGGAATTGTGAGTTGGGAAAGGGGAAGGGATACTGTGTTTGTTTCTCACTGCCACATGCTTCATCTTTTGGATTCACGTTGCAGAAAGGTGTATTTTATTTCACATTTATCCTTTTTTTTTCAGTTTTTCATCATCTTTATGAGAAGTTTATTCCTAGAAGAATTTGTTGAGACAGTTTTGATGGGACTTTCCTATCATTCATAGTTCTAATTGTAAAGAAAAGCAATGAATGAAAGTTGAACTTTTAGGGGGAAGAGGAGGAAGGGAGTTTACTTTGACTTTTCACAGAAGGGCATTTCACCAAATGGACAGCTTGCTGAATGGAGACTTCCATGATTTCATCTTGTGTGTTTTACTGCATGACATTATATTCCTTTAATATCCTTTGCTCATACATTTGTGTGTTTATATGAAAGATATGCAAGAGAAAAAAAATTATGTGTGCACATGCATGCACACACACTCTTTCTCACACATGCACACACACACACAGAATAAAGGAAATATGGAAAGGCATTGTACCCTTTGCCATTTATTCGTAAATTCCACGAGAAAATCAAACAGTATTGATACTGCTTGTCCAGGCTGCTTAAATGCACCATGTAATAAGTGACTTTTTAATTTACAGGGTCTTTTAAAAAAATTTTATATTTGATTTAATTTTTAATTCCTTATCAAGGTTAGGAAAATCCAGTTAACTTGTCCTTGGTACTGTACTCAGTCATTGCAGTAGTTTATTCTTTCTCTGACTTAAGCCTACAGAAGAGCAGAAAGTTTCCAAAAAGGCATTCAAGCACAGCTTCATTGTTTTCAATGTCCCATATATATGATGACCAAAAACATAAAACATAATGTACCATTCAGTAACACATTAGCAATGAGTTTCCTACATCATTTTATAAAACAGTTATTTCCGAGTTTTAAAAAAAGGTTTTAGTGTCTATTACCCTACCGTTTTTTAGATTTCAATATTTCCACATTATTGATGTAGACTGACACAAAAATGATGAGAGGAGATGGCTAGATATATAAATTTGAGCCCCATCTTAGATAGCAGTAGAAGTACCTATGGCTTTGTCTAGCATCACTAGGATATACAGTCTCACTCATTTTCTTGGACAAAAGTGACTATAGAAATCTACAGTCCTAAATGTTTTCTCACAGCAGCTAGAAAAAATTTTCTCCCTTATTTGTGTCTTTGCATTGTAATCATGACTTCACTTATTATACATTATTTTAAAGCTTTCAGATAACATCAGCAGTGACAGTATTTTGCATTTACAATCTTCTGGAAACTGTTAAGTTGTGCCTTTTCTATGCAGAACTGAATGATTATTTTCTAGAATGCCTTTATATGTAATTTACATTTGTTTATCACTTTGACATTGAATACTTTTAGTAAGCATGCCGCAAAGTTGAGACTAATTTAGGTCTGCTTTAGTCATGCACTGGCCATTTGGGTTCAGAAAACTCTCCAACAAACAAAGATAGCAGTGTTATTGCAGACCATGTCTATATTTGGAAGTGTTGAAAGCAAACATGCACCCATATTATCGCCTTGTGATTTAAACAGTTTTCAGTATACTTTGTGTTAAGACT
Organism: Pomacea maculata; assembly: GCA_004794325.1. Taxonomy (NCBI): domain Eukaryota; kingdom Metazoa; phylum Mollusca; class Gastropoda; order Architaenioglossa; family Ampullariidae; genus Pomacea; species Pomacea maculata. The sequence goes on along the minus strand of SRHC01000817.1, from coordinate 54,026 downwards.
CACTCAGTCTTTTCCTTAGTGGTAATGAATGTCCCCCCAACAGCTAAGAGATTGACTGTGTGATTTGCAGGCAATTGTGTTTATATAAATGGCAGATATTTAAAGAAACAAATTCATGAAATCCATTTGTACATTTTCCTCTTTTGTACTTAGTCATTTTGATTGTTAATTGGTAATTTTTAATTTATTCTTTTATTTGTTTCATTATTTCCTTCCCCTTTATCTGTGAAGTCCACCAGCACCTACATCAACACATACAAACCAGCACATACATACACCAAGGTAGATGGTTATTTCACTGCCAGTGTTATATTTTCTACCGTTAGAGTTAAATGGCTTTTGGTTAAAGATGGCTTTCTAGCCACTGTCCTTTATCATGCTAAAGGAATTAACGTGTTGTTAATTATGCACGTGATTCTAACACCTTGTGTCATCCATTCATATGAATGGCAAATTCTTTTCGGTCCTGAGCCACATGTATCTATAGTTACACCATTTAGGGAGGCTTTCTTTAGCAGAATGTCTGCTGATTAATGTTTTATTTCCTTTTATTTTTGTGACAGAGTTTCTAAAGTTGACAAATTTTCCAGTAATTTTTGTTTCAACTTTGCATTGTAAATATATGTTCCCGAAAACTAGCCAAAGCTCAACCAAATCTATGTGGTATTATAACTATTTGTACTTTTATTTTAGAAGTTTTCATTTTTTTTTTCAAGACATTACTTTTTTTTTTTGACAGCCTCTGACACATAAGCATCAGCTAGTCACAGCTGGCTAGAGACTTTTCTAAGTTTCGGATGTTACATAAAGATGTTATGTTGCTATATAACTGTGATAATTTTCTTCTCATTTAAATGTGATGAAACTTGATCTACAAATTCAGAGTATTTTGACATAGGCTCAGCAAATCATCATATGGTTGTATTTTCACAATGACATTACAATTTTCTTCTTCTTTGGTCCAGTTTGTACACTTAAGTCCTGTCATACAGAACGTGCATATCAGGAAGTGGCCAGCTATAGCAGTAACATATTTACAATATCCACTGACAAGCCTGTTCACTTACTCTTAAACTGTGAAGTGGCTATGATGACTTGACTTATGATGGGTGTGTGTTTAATTGTTTTAATTGTCCATCAGGTGTTGGGATAATTTATATGTTGATTTTTTTTTTGTAATATCTTGACATTAGGTTTAAGCAATCATCGATAGGTGTCTGATATGGTAATCATATTTCAGGTGCTGTTGGCTTTTTGTCAATAATTGTATCTCAGTCTGGGTTTTTGGCATATTCTTATTTTTCTCAAACAACATTACCTCAGTGTGTGTCAGTACTGATTATCTCTGCTTCTCTAAACTGTAAATAGTATTACTACCACATCAACATGCTCCACACTATAGGAAGGAGATGATTTGATTCCCAAACAAATTGCTAAAAATAAGAACAATACTGAAAACATGAAGAGTAAAAATAATTTTTAAGTAACAGATTTATAACGCTCCTTCTTATTTTGTGTATTGGTTATCATTTTTCAAGATAATTTAAGAGGTGATGCTGTGGGGTGTTTTTTCTCTCTTTTTGTTACTAACTTGCTTACCACTTGTCTGTGATATTTAAGTTTAAAAGGAATTTGGCCAACAGAGTTGTATTATACTTGCAAATGGTATACGGATGAAACAAACTAGCAACATTTTGATAAGTTCAGATGTGTAGGACTTTTGTGTTGATGGTTCTCAGAAATGTGTTTTAATTGGAGAACTGAAAAAAGCTGTCCCAGATCATACAGATTTAAGAGCTTACTATATTTCAAACTATTCATGTAAAAGAAAAACGTTTAAAGACATGGCCTCATGTGCAGGAAGCCCTAATTGGACTATTATTATGATAGCGTGTGAAAATTCTGACCCAGGGGCCCTGTTGCAGCACTGTATCGTATGATAGCCAGCTGTTGGGGACCCCTGTATCCAAATTTTCACACACTATTGTGACGATTGTCCAATCAAGGCTTCCTGCATATGAGGCCTGGGCTTCAAATTATTTTGAGAAACATATTCCTTTGTCTTGAAGGTTAGAGGAAATTTGTAATTTTATCAATTTCTTAGTTTTAAATTAACTTTAGAACTTAAAATTTTATATTCCTTTTTCATCATTTTCATTTTTACTATCATGTTTGCGCTGATTTTACACAGAAAATATTTTTTGCAAGTATCTGTTTGCATTCATTCTTTTGCATGTCTGTAGATGCATCAGTGCATGCAGCTTCACATGCACCGATCTATTGTTGATGCACTCTGTTCCTGACAGTTTATGCTCCAGGTGTTAAACACCATTTTGCCAGGTGCATGGAGGATATATATATATAGATGCTGCATCTAGGCAAATAAAGAGTATGCCACAGAGTAGTTTTTAACTTATACTTGCATATTTAGTAAGCTATCATAAACATTTTTAGATGCAAAAACAGACCAGACCACTGCCTTGAAAGATGACCTTTAATATTTTATAAAAATTTGCTTTACTCATGAACTTAACACCTACCCAGTCTTGAGTGGAAAAAAAAAATTGTAGCCAACACTTAATTGGCATAATAGAAGATTTGGGTGTTTGTAATTCTTTTTTGAAAATATGTGTGTTTGGGGTTTCTGATGAAACAGAATTCATGGGACTCCCTTATGAAAATGCATATTTTGATTATTGTTGGCTTACATCATCAGAGGCCAGTGTTTATTTGGTCATGTATTTTATCACTTCTTTACATGTCAGTGTAGATAGAAATCATAATTATGTTATATTTGACATTTCACTTAAATAATTGACACTTAAGAAGCTTATTGTTTAGATAAAACTTGCAAATTCTTTCGTGCAATAGTAATGCAGCTATATATAAATGTACATACAGTAAAAGCAAGTTAAATGCATTTTATCACTCGTTGTTGGCCATGCTGTACAGACTAAAGCCAGTCTTTCTACTGTGTGTGTGTGTGCATGTATGTGTAAGCTTGTGCCTGTATTGACAAGTTTAGGCACAAGTTTAGAAATGTGAAAACCTACAGCAGTCCATAGATAGCAAAGTGTACTTCAAACTTTTAGCTTTGCTTGTAATTGTCTTCGAGTTAAAATCATTTTGCTGGAGAGTTAACATTCATTAGGCATTTTATTAAACAAAATGATTATAATGATATTACATCGTTCTAATTTTAAATCTGTTACTAACGTGTTGATATTGACAGAGGTGCAATTTGTGATCCATGAGTACACTAGAATGCAAACTTGTGCAACTAAATTCTACATGCATGTTCTGTCCTCTGTCACAAGCCTGTGTGTATGCACACACAAGCCTGTAATGTTTTAACACCATTTTAACTACACATACCAGACTGCCTATTCATTTTATTACTTTTATTTGCAGATGATGCATGCTCAACTTTAAGCTCCAAGCACAGATACTGAAGTACTTTCTGGCAGTCCATTCATTTTAACCCAAGAAGAAATCAGAAAGCATCATTGAGGGCATATAAATAGAAATAATAATTCCAAAAATAAGTTATCCACTACGGTTCCCACTACCTTCAGTTTTCTAAATGAGACTGCAGCTATGTCTCCTTGTGTGGAATAGGCTATTTTTGTAATTCAGGTCTCATCTAGATTTTCTGTTCTTCTAAATAGATAAGAATGTCCCTTGTAATCCTTTAATTCCTCTTTCATTGTTATTAGAGTAATAGAGGAAGCTGTGTAGACTTCTGCTTGTCCGCGCAACCAGAACATAATCACCATATTCTATCATGTTCACAGTTGTTAGAATCATCGCACAAATATCAACGAAACCACTTTTGTCCCCCTTTTGACTTCCAAACATGCTTATGCTATAAATGCTACATTCTGTTATGGTGAGTTTTGCTATTTTTTTTTTTAAATGTATGTAGAACGAAGAACTTGTTTTCTAACAGACAATCCACATCTTTTCCGACTGGTGTGCACACCACATACAAAAATAATGTTTGTTTTTATTCAGTGCTCTGTTTATTAAAAATTCTCAAATTTATATGGTATTTTGTGCTTTTGTTAAACAGGTGATGTCATCGCAAGAAAACTTTTTTTTTGACATTTGAAATCTGTGTTGTGCAGAACAATACTGCTCTCCCATTTTGTCACATTTGTGCACACACTGTGTGAACATTCGCTCCTTTTTCTTTCCTCTTTCTTGTCTATCAGAGATCAGAGTATTAATATTTTCTATTGTTTCAGTAAATGCAAGCTTTTTTGGTTAAGTATACTTTATCTGACCTTCAGCGCAAATAAAACTTTTTTTTCTACAGTGCAGTGCCTACTCTGCTTTTAGGAGACTTATTTGTTGTTAACACCATGTCAGCAACAATGGCAATCAAGCAAACTTTACAAACTGACAGAGGCAGGGCTGGCATCAAGCTCTTTTGTGCACCCTAGGCGAAAGACAAATACTTCACCTCACCTCTCCCAAAAAGGTGAACCATTTATCAACAAAAAATATGAGTAGCATTATATGTTTAGGCTTTATCTTCTTAACTGAAAATTTAAACAATAAACCCAGGCTTACATATTACCAGTAATGATTGTTGTGGTCTGTCTCAGAACTCATCAGATTTACATTTGCAAGCACACATGCATCCATACATGAAAGGAAATATTATTAAAGAGACAAATCCTGTTGATAATATATATATATATTCTATTCCTAGATCACCTGCATGACAAGCTCCAGAGAACTCAGACCAATGCTGTTCGCATTGTATTCTGTAATCCAGTACGTGGTGTAGGAACCAGGCAAGACGCAAGAATGTGAACGTTGTTTACTGTCAGTATGGAGTTTGCCCCTCATCCTCCCTTCTTCCTATGCCACTGTAAACGGAAAGCTGACCATGCCACACTGCTTCTGTGCGATCTCCCAGTTCAGGTTCATCAAGATCGCCATGCTTTGCTATCGTGTTGTTCATGGCCTTGCCCCAGTCTGAGCTTGTTTTGCTATACCAGCCTTGCAGGTCAGTTCACTCAGCCCACACCCATTGAGCCAAAAATAATAATAACTTCAATAATTAAATATTCACGATCACGAGTCACAACAGTGAGAACAAAACTATAGGGCATCAAATCTCCATCCCCAGTAGCGTCGCCACTGTACAGAGCCCTAAAAAGAGAACAGGTTTGTGACAGTGGATCAAATTGCTCTGAAATTTGACAAGGAAAATAGATACTGACTCTACCTTAATGCTTGTTTTTAAATGCTTTAGTACTCTTAATAACTGAGAATGCAATCATGGCATACCCTCTGGTTCAAAGTTCGTATGTGACAAGAATATTGAGCATAAAAAAGTTCTCATAACCAAAAAAGAAACATGCATAGAAAACTTGTCAGTGTTACTGTCCCTGAGCTCAGCTGCATTTTCTATGCATATAGTGCAAAACTCTTTCTGACTTAGGAAAGAAGAGAGAAAGGTGAAGCTGGCATGTGGTCCCATCCATCCTAAAGGTCCAGCCAACCTTCCCTATCCACCGCTGCCCTTCCCTCACACCCCATCCTCCATTTTCCCACTCGTTAGCTAGTCACTTTGAATCTTCTTACTCCTGTTTGCCTCCAGTAGAGTATAGTACCTCAACCACACCACACCAGTCATTTCAAATGTGGCACCTTAATGCACTCAGATTGTGACACTTTCCTGGGATACATGTGCTGAGAAAGTTGGGTAGTGAAGTCATCTAACAAGTAGAAGAAAAGCATCCTGCAAATGAATTAAAATAATATTTTTCCATTATATTATTTATTGTTTAAAAAAAACAGCAGGCCACCCTTGTGCCCCTCACTCCCCATCTGTGAGCCCTACAGGCGACTGCCTAATTCACCTTATGGTAGAACCAGCCCTGCATGGAGGTGCACATAAAAGGGACAAAAGCTCAATGACAGAAAAATTAGGCTTTCGGTTAAAGTTTAAAACTTTAAGTACAAACTTATAAATGAGTCTATAACCATTGATTGTATTGTAACAAGGGGTACAAAGAATTTTTTTAATAAAACAGGTGTCGGACCATCTGAAGTGCAGAGCTGTAAGCAAAAGGTGCCTGACACCAAGTACAAACTGGAGTGGGTTCACCTGTGTACTATTTGATTGGCATAAGACTATCTTCTCCTGTTTGGCAGGATGGCAAAGAGGATTTGTTTTGTTTGTGTTTTATGCCGTGCTAGCAACTATGGCTATATCATGGCAAAAAGTAGTTGTAACTTGAAAGGTTTAAACAACCTAATTCTTATAAATTTGATACACTTTTAAAGGTCAACATAATAAGTAACCAGAGGCAAAGAGGAAGGCAATCATAAAGGCAGATGGCATGAAACCTATTCTAGTCCAGTGTCCCAATGATACTGTCACTGGGACTGAATGTAGGCTATGATGGTAGACATACATGACTTAGAAATTGAAGCCATCGAAAGCAGGATGCCGACTTGGTGGAGAAAGTCACTCTTACACTGACGCACAGTGGATGAGATAGTTTTCACAGTGTGTACTAGAGGAGCATTCAGCTTCAGCATGGCCACTACTGCCACTGCCAAAGCAGTGAGCTTGGCACCTCAAAGAGCTAACCCCATGGCCATAATGCCGACTGTTAAAGCAATGGAGAAGTACTGAACAGTGAAACCTCTTTTCACTCAATACTGGATCACGATGCAGCCAGTTCAGTCACCCAGCGAGAAGCTGGGTGCTCACTTTTGAATTAGAAGCCTAGCCTTTGAGGGCATATTTTTAGGGGAGATAATGTGATGTTTACCACTGAGCAGCGACATGTTTTCTCTCATTCACTCTTTTTCTCTCTCTTCCTCCCAGAGGTAACACAATAGTAAGTAAACTCTTCAAAATCTCTTTTTGTGTGTTTTTTTATATGGTAAGGAAAATAACATTTTGTACACTGTTGCCCTTTGGAATATGGCATAAAATGGGCTTTCCATGATGATAAACATCTGTAAAAATGGCTTTCAAACAATAATAAGTACATTAAAACTGTGGTTTAAGCACTTTGCTAAACAATTAAACACCCTCACAAGGTACTCTGAATGAATGAGGCATTTTTGCATAGCTAACACTGCTAATTAGCAGCGACATTGTCTTCTCATCAACAAACTCTCTCCATAAACTCTTCAGTGCAAGTGCAACACCAAATTTTCATACATACCATAAACAATTACACATTAAGTGATGAACATCTACCAGATTGTTAGGACTATTCAAGGCTAATGAAAATACATCTACACTTTGGCAGGTACCTTGTGTCATGGGGGAACTGTGAGATATGACAGCAAGTTGTTTCAAAATACTTTGCAATTTTCCCAACACATAATGGTCCTATCATAATGGTAAACTATCTTCTGCAAGAGAGTCGTGACAGGAATATTTAGAATTTTTGCAGGTTTTTTCTTATAGAAGAACAGCTTACTAATTTTGCTACATTTAAAAACTACCCATGTTACTATATACATATCCCAAAACAAAACTATAAATTATACCCTTGACTCCCCAAAGGGAAATATTTTCAAACTGAGTGTCAATGCGGTCATTTGCAAGAAAAAGCAGATGAAAGTACACCTAACTTTTTCTTCAGGCACCAAGTACCAAACATAAAACACTTTTTTTTGTTAAGCAGGATTACAAAAATATGTGGAAACCATTTCTTTTGGAATGTTACTGAAGACTTACAAAATCCAAACAAAAAGTATGTAATTTTAGAAAGCCATACAGTTTGCTTCATCTTCTAGACAAAACAGCTACTCTCCCTAAACTGGAATAGCCACAGCCATGAAGACACCAGATGGATTCACACTAACTCGGAATGTGGAGTTTGGTTTCAATATTCCTATAGGTGTTCCATCAAATGCCTCTGTTACATTGTAAATAGATGTAAAAGAAGAAGCAAAATTGCTCAGGCTGAGGTCAAGAAAAGCTGGTCCACCTCCAGCGCTGAAGTTGACAACAGCAAATGCAAAGCTGCCCTGTGGCACAATGGGACGGGACCAAAATTCAATGTTGCCAGCCTGGACAAAGGGAAAAAAACCAACCAAATCAATATCACTACCTTCCAAAAATCAAAGCCATTTTGACAAAGCTTCTGCTATAAAAAAAATGAAGAAGTTCCAAATAACAGCAATGAAACAACCAAGTTGAGTTAATTAATTCTCTCTGGCAATTGAAATTCTCTCTCTCTTCACACTGAAATCTAAATAGGGTTTTATTTAATTTTAAGAAAACATTTTACAGTTGTACGTATAACACACTACTAATCACAACTATTCATACTAAACTTCATTTCACAGTTTAATAATTTCATAGCAATGTTTGGAGGTCTATGAAAACCAGAAGATATATCATAAAGAAAGCAAACTAATTCCAATTCCTTACTTTGATAAGTCGCTGACATAATAAGAGCATGATAATTTAAATATAACAATTTGAAAAATGCTTGTTAGTCAATACCACCTTTATCGCCCTTTAATTTTCTGTCTTTTTGTTGCTCTCTGAGTCAAAGTATATGCAGTGTGTGTGTGTGAACACAAACACACCTGTGTGCCTGAAAGTGCACATTTTTTAAAATTTGTAAACTCTAACAAAAATTAAGAATCTGCATACCTTGTAAAGACGCTGGCCCTGAATTCCCAGTGGGTCTTGGCTGATTGCAATAATGCGTTTATTTAACAGAAGTTCCCGTGATTCTGGACGGATGTTGCGAAGGTCATTGGACATGTACAGTGGGGCAGCCAAGATTGCCCACAAGGCCATCTGGACACGTTGCTGGTCATAACTCAGTCCATAATCACCAATGACCAGCTATAGAAACAAAACAATTTGCATAACAAAAAGTGACAGTTGATAAACAAGTATGTGTACAAGTGATATCAAGACCTCAAAAATAGGTTGTTTTTATGTTGCTTGCCTGCACTTGTTTTTTTGGGGGACTAACAGAATGTGAATGAACAGAATTGCAAATTCTTGTGCTGTCAAAGAATAAGTGAGGTGACTATTCATGACAAGAACTGTAAAGAGCGTAAAAACTGTGAAACATAAGTGGATTAAAGATTTATGCAGAAGATTAGAAATCTCAAAACATAGGATAAATGGTTTAAACCTGATTAAATAAGCACTGCCCACTATAGCATTAGCATTATAGCAAACTTTCCTAATTAAGAATCACAATAATATATTAATTACTGTCATAAAATAAATGGAATATTGTTTTAATTTACATTAGGCCAATCAATGGTAAACATTCATCAAAATTTACTGAATTACCATATCTGGGTCATTAAAATGACCTGGTCCTGCTGCTGCTGACAGATTTCCATTATCCTGGGCAAACCACTCAATTATGTTTGACACACTTTCCCATGAATCATCGATGTCTAAATAGTTCCGCCACAGGTTGCAGTACTTGGCAATCAGCTGGTAGTCTGGCTGCACAGTCAAAATTTTAACCACTTTTTTAATCCAAACTGGTTTGCTAAACTTGCAACAGACCAACCCTCCCATTCACACACTTAAAAACTTGATTTGAATTTGTCTAAGATTCTGCTGAAGGTTCTTACCAAAAAAAAAGTGACTTGTTTACAAAGTCTTCATATGTATTGTCTCTATAGTATATCTATAAAAAAAAAATACACACAGTTTGCTTGTTTCCCACAATATAGGCTGGCCAGCTGCAGGAGTAGAGTATGGGACGACCAGTCTTGTTAAGAAAGAAGCCCATGGTTGGGTAACCTAAAATGAGGATGCTTCCTTTAGTTACATTTAAAAAAAAAATGCAACTGAATATTCAATAGAAAAGAATTCAGAGGCAGGTCCTAGATCATAATCACTTTAGCTCAAGTACTTTTCAAGGCTTCTTCGTTCATTACTCTTTCACATCATCTCTGTATTCTCTTCACTTTTCACATGAGAGTATGCAAAGATGTGGATAACGAGACAGTGTGGAAGAATGATGCATTTGGCATGTTCTTTTATGCATACAAAAAAGCCAATACATTGAATGGATAAAAGAACTTAAGATTTATGTTTGACATAAAAAAATGTTTAAAAAAAATCCTGATATTTGTTGAGCCCTTTATGGATAGTCTTAACATGCCAGCCCTGATAAGGCAAGCTTTGATTATGGCCCCTTCCCTATCAGCCTCAAAAGACTATTTTTGTTAATTTTTTTTTATGGCAATGGAAGATACAGTCTCAGTAAGATTTTTAAACAAGTTGTATAAAATTTGTGTTAAACCTACAAGTGGTGAGAATACTGTACCGATAGCAAAGTCATCAAGGGAGGAGTAACAACCATCCAGCTTCAATGAGTCAATGCCCCACTCAGCAAAAGTCTGGGCATCCATTTCCATGTAGAATTTGCTGCCTGGGTATCCAGCACATGTGTCATAACCCATGTCACTATAGATACCCAACTTGAGGCCTCTTTCATGCATCTGAAAAACACATTTCTTCTTGCTTAAGATTCTGATAAACTGAATTCAATGAAAGTCCAGAGAAGTGGAAAATTACCTCCTTTATAAAACTTTTTTCTGAGGTCAATGGCAAAAGTCCCTGATTAACTCTTCGATGAATTTCTCCTCTCTCCTCCAAACTGCTTCCTAACAAGTTGGATGGAATGTGATCCCATCGTCTTTGAGTGAATAAGACTATACTTGAGGTTGAACATGGAATACATCTTTGATAAACAATTATTTTGGTCTAACAATAACTGAATGGCACAAACTAAAAGCATACATTTGTCAAAACCTACAAAAATGCAAATAGCTGTACCTCACACAGCATTCCTGTATAGCAAACTACAAGGCTGCTGCTTACTCAAGAAACCAGCAAACATTAAAAGAAAGTCTGTAAAATTTATGTTTTCACTAAGGCTTGGTCATAAAAGATAAGGCTCTTACAAAATCAGCCAAAGCTTTCATGCCACTAGGGAAGCGAACTTTGTCCCCCACCAGGCGACCCTGCTCATCACGCTGTTTCTCTGGCCAGCAGTCATCAATGTTTACATAAACATAACCTGCATCACGATAACCATCAAGTACCATCCTTTCTGCCATGGCCTTGTACAGGTTCTCGCTGAAATTAAAAAACCCAAAATAATCGTATATTTTGATGTGCTGTAAGCAGAAGGCATGACTTAGGGTGTGACCTTAAACATGCACTTTGTGATATTTATACTTTTAAATTAAGATTCTGGTAATATATATTGAACATGGGTATTTTACTGAAAAATATTGACCACTATCGCATCAATGGCAAGTGACCAAAGGTCCCATCAGCTTTGCTTCAAAAGCCAAAGCCAAAATACTTAAGAACTATACATGGCGAGCTCTTACACATAATATAAATTTACCAAGCATGCAGAGAAAGGGGTAGGCCGATTTCACCATCTGACAATTCGACTAAGACCAAAGCCAATAGTGAATTCAACTACAGCCCTAAGTCAATTCTACCACATCATCATCTATGCAATAGCAGCCATAAAATAAGTGAATTTTGATGTACTCTTCTTTATCATTACTGGTTGACCTGTGCATAAATATATGTTTTGTAAAACGCTATATTTAAGTGTAGCTTCCATTTTTCCATTTGTATGTAATGCAATGTGCCTAGAATTTTTTTAAAGGTTTGCACAACACACTCGGTCAGAAAACAGCCAGAGGTGTTCCTTCACAAATCATAATGATAAATCATCTAATCAAAATAAGCAAGTCTCCACAAACACCATACGCAGCTAATATGACCATTTGAAATGCTGTGTAGTCACAGATATGCTATGTAGTTTTACAAACCATGTTGCACTCAACAGGCCTATTTTGAGGCCATGAGCAATAATATGGTTGCACCATTCCAACTGCTCTGCCATTGCATATTAAACTAAGCAAATGTGTTTCTTCTCGCTCATACATAGGTATTCCTGGGCCACATTGCTTCCAACACCATCCATTTCTCATTTGATAACAATGGAGGCTGATCTTTTCATGTGACCAATTCGTATTGAAAAATGTAGTTTTATTTTGTTTACTTAAAACGAGCAACAAATTTCATTACCCTGAATAGCAACTTCTGTATTTGGAGTTTGAATCGACTGAGACCAGTGGTCGAAATGACAGAGTTGTGTTCGAATAGATTATGGACTGTACAAAAATCAACTAGGGGTCATTGTCAAATTGTCTTAATGAAACTGAAATGGTCGATACATGTTAGCTAAAAAGTATATTTCAATTCTTAAATATCTCAGCAAACAAACTGATCTTCACTTGGTAGAAGCAAAAGAGTGATCACAGTGGCTATATATGATAAAGTCTATGGAGTACTTTTCACCTTAATGCACTTTGTTGTTAAATGATAAGTTTACTGTTCACAAAGTTGTGAACGACATGCAGCTTAAATTCAAGCTCCAGATGCAACCTAGATTTCCTCTGTCCCTTCTATTTTAATGTATACCTATAGTGAAGGAAACACAAGCATAAATTTTAAAAAATATGATTTAGTGGCTGTTGTGAATGCATATAGGCATATTCAGAGCCATTTAAAGCAACAAAATGACCTTTTAAAGATATGACTATTTTACCTAACACACTCTGTTGGAGCATTTTGGCAATCAAGTTGGCAACGATATCTTTGCCATGAGAGCCATCCCATGGGAGGGGTGAGTCCCAGTCCATTGTCCAAAGCATGCCCAAAAGATATGATTGCCACCAGACACAGCAATACTGATAGTCCCATGTCTGTGGAGAAAGAAATAAAAACGTAGCAACTAATAAACAACTTGCTAATAAATATAGTATACATAACGCATTTATTCACTATCTCCTTCAGTTTTTATTTGAAATGTACAATAAGTTGTATATCATATTAAGCTGATCTCAAACATCTGGCGGGATTGGGGGCGTATTCGTTGTACGCGTGCATGGTCTGATCGAGGTCCACAGGACTGGTCAAGGATCGATAGGCGTATTTGAAATACTAGGACGAAGATATGGGAAACAGTAAAAAGCAAACAGGAATAGCTTAATTATATTCATGATTTAACACCGCTCTCCTTTAATTGTTCCAAGTTTAGGTTTACCGATCTCAAGTCAAATGCAGCTCGTATGCTCATGCAGCTTCCTTTAGCTATTAACATTATTAATAACAATACATTAATGGCCTTTCGTAGAATATTTTCCTCACCTTAATCCAAACAAATTAATCATCTTAAAAATTAAATAGTAAATGCTGGCGATATATTGTTCTTGGCATTCGATTCCTTGACAAAAAACAAAATCAATTGTTAAATAAACTCATGTAGGTAGGAACTGAAAGCGAGATCTTTGCTTTCAAATAAGTGCTAGAAAACTAAGTGCTTTTAAACTACTTGCTCATGTTCAGCTCACCTGATATGCGAGATAGCAGACAATGAAATACACTTTCCGATACGCAGCTTCCCTATCGTAACTAAGTTTAGGTCAGCAGATCTCGTGACATTGTCATGTGACACATGGAGGGGGGACATTCCTTATTTTGGACTTGATTTTTTACAGCAGAAATTTTGCTTCTATTTCTGAAATAGTCATAAAACGTACCTAAAAATAACTTTATTATTTTTATTACTTTATAATTTATGTATCTTTTAAGTTTAGAGCTTATGAAACTCCATTCAATAATTAGTACTCCCTCTGGCATGCCTCGCCGACTAATGATCACGTGACGTAGAATTAAGTCTGCCTTGCCCCACCCCTTCTTCGGTTTTTCACGGACGTATAAAATTTATATATATATACCTGCAGTGGCTCTCATATAGTACACACATGTACGTGGTCAATGTGATAATCTAGCGACTAACAGTAAATTTTATATTTCAAACATAAACGTACATCATAACAAGCAATATTTTATTAATTTCACTAAAAAAAGATAAGTAAATATAGGTGCGGCTTATCGACAGGGTCGAGCGTTAATTTATAACAGAGACAGGAGGAGGGAAATACACAATGTTTTGTATATTTATAATGCACAATGCAGTAAAAAAAAAAAAATCAGTCTTCGCATACTACAACATACCACGACCACATTTTAAAAACTGGGAGAAAATCGGGCTCAATATGTTTTATACACATGCACACACAAACACAGATATCAACAACATAGGCTTGCTTAATGTCTGCGAACACATTTAATACAAACCACAAAAATAAAGATTAAACAAAGACAAATGCTTTTATAAAGAAAAATGATGAAATCATAGTTATTTGTAAGATTTGTTCTGGATAAGACAATAATATGTGTTTCATAATATGATTTCAACGACATGAAATGTTGGACATATTTGTGCATTTATGAATAATGGGCATTTATAGCCATTATTTTTATTACAGGGAATTGGAAAGTATTGTGTGAGGAAGGGTTTTTCTGTTGTGTTATTTCAGTATGCAAGTATTTTCTTTTAATATGAGCTTGAGCTCAAGATTACAGCAACCTCACTGTAGTGTACGTGTGTTAGCAAATTTCACAAGTTTGCCTGTTTTCCCCTAGTAGATGCTAGATTATCACTATATCATCAGTAATGCTATAATTTGTTAATTCTTGTTAGTATTTTTTTTATTGTTCTTATTTGTAATTATTTCTTCTTATTTATAATAATTTACCTGGGATGGAGTTAAGCTCTGGTTCTGTTCTTATTACTGCAATAGCTATAAAGATTTGTGGATCTAAGCTAAATGAAAAGTTTAACTGCAAAATGTGAAACATAGCTGGCTCTCTATATACAAAAGTTTTAATTAACAATACTTTAAAATGCTATAATGAATGGCATCCTAATCACAAAAGCTTATGCTGCCTTTAAAACATCATATTTTTACAAGGTCTCTAAAGATGCAAAAAGTACATCATATATAAAATGATATTAAAAGATTATATATTAACTTCACAATAAAATTTTTAAGAGCAAAAGGCATTAGCTGACTGCCATTTTCTAAACTGGAACTGCGACAGCAATGAAGACACCAGATGGGTTCACACTAATTCTGAATTCGCTTTTAGGCTTTAAAACTCCAAGCGTTATTCCATCAAATGCTTCTGTAACATTGTAACCAGTTGAGAAAGCGATGGCAAAACTGGACAGGCTAATGTTTATAAGTGCTGGTCCACCTCCAGAGCTGTAGTTGACAACAGCAAATGCAAAACTGCCCTGTGGCAGAATGGGACGGGACCAAAACTCTAGGTTGCCAGTCTGCAAGCAAACCAAAGTGGGGTGGAGGGAAAAAAAGAGTTTGTGTTAAAAATACTACCATAAAAAAATTCTGACAACATAAAAAGGAAGCAAGATTTAATATTGAAAGTATAAAAATGATAGTATAAACTGTACTCTTCATCCTTAAAATATTTCTATTGTTTCTTTGTTTTTCTTTAATAAACAGTTTTTAGTTTTATTCATAAATTTGTTATCATGTAAATGCAAAACTTTTAGCAGCCTGGTGATATGAAGTTTATTTCTGTCAGACTGAGATGGGCTTGAAACATATGAGCCCCTTCAACTTATTAAAATAAGGATCTGACATAACAAGAGCATGAATCTGCAGATACATGATAGATTCATTATGATAATTTAAATACAATAATTTGAAAAATGCTGGTTTTTAGTCAATATCACCTTTATCGCCCTTTAATTTTCTGTCTTTTTGTTGCTCTCCTGGTCAAAGTATATGTAGAGTGTGTGTGTGTGAACACAAACACACCTGTGTGCCTGAATGTACACATTTTTTTTAATTTGTAAACTCTAACAAAAATTAAGAATTTGCATACCTTGTAAAGACACTGGCCCTGAATTCCCAGAGGGTCTTGGTTGATTGCAATAATACGTTTATTTAATAGAAGTTCCCGTGATTCTGGACGGATGTTGCGGAGGTCATTGGACATGTACAGTGGGGCAGCCATGATTGCCCAAATGGCCATCTGGACACGTTGCTGGTCGTAACTCAGTCCATAATCACCAATGATAAGCTATTGAAAAGTGATGACAGATTTGTTATAAACTAGCCAAGATGACCTAAAAGAGGAATTGACACAGGGCTTCTGCTTACGCAAAAAATTGCGTACAGTACGCATTAAAAGTTCGGAGGACCCCTTCAGTTTTCGTCAATGGGGTCCCATTCAAATTTGGGCGAAGAACAGGGACCCCTTAAATATCTGAAGAAGGGGTCCCTGGGACCCCAAAGAATTTAGCCTTAGCAGAAGCCCTGTGACAGTTGCATATTTTCACATATCTTTCACGATCTGAAATGCATGCTAAAACAAGCAGCTAATGATGCTTAAAAATCTCAAAAGAATTCTTGTAATGTTCTTTATCATATTTTTTAAATGTTAGAGAAGAATGAGACCATCTTATACTGTTAGTAATTTCATGATTTTTATTATTCTAAACATTAATGAAAAACAACACAAGATTATCTGATAAATAAATGATAACAGAAAACAAAATGAGGATAATAACGATGTCTTACAAAACAGAAAATCATTAATCTGCACTACAATAGGTAAAATAATGGAAAATATAGGGAATGTATATTTTACCATATCTGGGTCATTAAAACCGCCAGGACCAGCCACAGCAGTAAAATTCCCTTCATCCTTAGCAAACCATTCAATGATCGTAGTCACCTTATTCCATGAATCGTCTATATCAAGATAGTTGCGCCACAAATTGCAATAGTCTGCAATTAGTGTGTATGAAGGCTGCACATTTAACAAAGGCATCACTAGTTCTTACGTTCACATGGTAAAACTGTTTATAACCTACCAAGTGCTATTATTTCATTCTAATATATAGGTAAAATAATAAAAGCATGATTATTTGAAAAACAGTGCTTTATATATACCTTATATGTATACTGTCATGAACAGTAGCTGCAGTTTTGTTTACATACCATGTTAGACCTATAGAGGCACTTACAGGCAACAATATCACATACTAACCAAACCGAAAAATGACATACAATTTGCCCATTTCCAACAATGTAGGCGGGCCAGCTGCAGGAATAAAGTATGGGGCGGCCAGTCTTGTTTAGAAAGAAGCCCATGGCTGGATAAGCTGGAACAAAATTATTTTCAGGGCATAAAAACACTGAAGCCAGCCAAGACGGAAAATAATGGCATTTGTGTTTGTGTTCTTTTTACTCTCTGTTTTACATGTCCAACATAAATAGGGGCTGCATCATAAACATTGTTCTCTTCACATATTGCACGATCAAGAAAATTCAAGATCTTACACCTTTCTTTATGCTTTCCAGTAATTCAAGAATTTTTTGATTGTTTTAAGTTTGCATATCCAAATCTTGAATATTTTAAACTATACTGAAAGTTACTTGGGAAAATGACTGTTCAAACTATTCATATCCTCCAGCAGCTTTTGCACTCATCTTAAAAATAAAGTTGCTTTAAGTGGACACAAAGCAAAACAAACAAGCAAGCTAACTCCATTTTCTACTATCACTTCTTTCCCAAACATTTTACAGCAAAAGTGAAGACAACATATATGTCTGCTGACATTTTTTTTTCTGGTAGAGGCAGAATCTAATTATAAATATTCTGTTGAAAAATTGTTCAGAGAATATTATATTATTCGATATCATATTATTAAATAGCAATGGAATCCTGTACCAACACCAAAGTCATCAAGGGAAGAGTAACAGCCATCCAGCTTCAAGGAGTCGATCCCCCACTCTGCAAAGGTCTGGGAATCTATCTCCAAGAAAAACTTGCTGCCAGGATACCCAGCACATGTCTCATAGCCAACATCAGCATAGATGCCCAGCTTTAGTCCTCTGGCATGCATCTGAAAGAAAAAAGTATTCATCAAGAGTCCCAGGCAGTACTTGTGTGAGAATAGTCAGCAGTGTCCAGTGCATAGGTGGAAAGCTCTGGTTTTTTTCTGCTGGAAGCCTTCCGTGATTCATTGCACAACTCTTAGTGCTGCCATTGGACTGATGTCAGATACTAGTTTGACTCTGCTTTCCCATGCTGCTCAGGTCTGCAGACCCTCTGGCAGCGGAGGGCGTTGGACTATCCCTGCCTGGTAAGACATCATAATAAGATGTTAGTTTGACAATAATGGTGGTTACCACACTATGTCCAGAGATATTGCTATACCTTTGTGGTGATGGCTGACAGCTGTGTGCAGAGGCTCACTCTATCAAGGATGCAACTGTCCTTAAGTTCATCTTGTGGCACATCAAACGCTGACATTATCAGGGAAGATCGAGATAATAAAGTGTTAGCATGCAGAGTGAGAACAGGGTACAGAGAACAAGCAGTTTGGAATAGAAAATAGCTTCCACAGCGCCGTCATTTTGCACTGGGTGGAAAGATCTTTCTTGAAGGGAGTGTCCATTCAGGCTGACAGAGCCACCTTTATCATCAGGATCTTACTGAATCTCAGAAACTTTGGTGGAGAAAAAAAAAATCTACAAAAATGTTGGTTGGTTGAAAGGATAGATGGTGGGAAATGGAAAGGACCTTTGTGTTTCACACAGTACATAGAACTGATGAGGAGACTTGCAGTGCGCAAGGTGGAAACTTCTTAACAACTGCTCGGACAGTTTTACCATGAAAACATGCTGAATATACACACCACTGCAATCAAGAACAACATTTTATTAATAACAATAACAAGAACCACGATTAAAAAGAATGGATCACTCTGGAACTTGAAAAATTTGGTTAATTTCCCATTTCTTTCAAGGTAAATATCACACACAAATATCGCTCACACCTGGGTGCAGCAGTTCAGTAACAATAAAATAATTTTTGAAAACAAAGCGTAACAACCCTTTAGCTGCATAATAATCAGTGTATCTATCCAAACAAAACTGGGCACTAAACTTCTTCTAATTAATTCTAATGTCACAAAGTCAGAGGACTTGCAAAATCCGCTAAAGCTTTCATGCCACTAGGAAAGCGAACAGGGTCTGGTACCAAGCGACCTTCATCATCACGTTGTTTTGCTGACCAGCAGTCATCGATGTTGACATAAATATAACCAGCCTCACGGTAGCCATCTTCTACCATCCTTTGTGCCATGTCCATGTACAGATTTTCACTACAAGAAAACAGGCAAGTACCTTTTTCCTTTTTTTGACAGAACTTGTATGATCCATGAAGAGACCAAACTTAAACAAATTTTACTTTATAGCACCTTGTTTTGCTATTGTTTAGACATTATTCCTGTGATTAAACTATATAGACATTTAAGAAAATATATTCTTCTTCAGTAAAAATTAAGGTGTTGACGATCATTACCTAATGCATTCGGTCGGCGCAGACTGGCAATCAGCAGAGCATCTAAATCTTTGAATCGACAGCCATCCCATGGGAGGAGTACGAGCAAGTCCATTGTTCAAAGCACGCACGAAGGTGAGTGTTGCTGCTAGACACACTAAGATGATTGTCAGCCCCATGATCTTCCTCTCTCATGTAGTCTGTTGACAGTGACCACACAATACGTTACCACACGTTTATAGCTAAGGTATCACACACATTCTATTTTAATGCCACATTTTAGTCTTCTTGGGGTGCGTGTGTGTTTGTGTGTGGATTTTATATGTGTGTACAAATGTCTGTATGTGGTGTATGCAAAACTGAAAGTATCAGAATGTGATAGCACAGCATAAGAAAATTCAATAAGATAAATTAAATAAGACAATTAAACATTTCAAACCATTCAACACGCAATTATCAGTCTTTGGAGGAGCAGTATGCTCTGTTCTGCATGACTGAGGTAGAAATTTAATGCACAATGTGACCGATTATTAACGGAGCCTACATTCAGTACATGCAGCTGAGCGTAGACCTGTAAACGTTTACTTTTCACACCTCCGTCAACGTGAGAGCTCTCACATCAGGACACAACACTGTCATCTACCTCGACATCGTCCCCTTACCCGGGCGCGTGTGCACACGCACACATGGCATTTCGAGTTGACGAGAGATGCACTGCGCAAATCCACCACCAAAACCAACAAAAGAAAAAGTGGATGCATATATTTTTTTATTTTTTATTTTTCCATTCTCGGGATACACTATAGTGACTATACGCCTACATGCATAAGTACAAATTGTGACGCCACGTTTGTACACATGCAGGAGTCGCGTATTTAACAGATAGTCGGGAAATGGAAGTCGGCAATTCTGTAACATTATAACACAGAAAAAGTAAAAAGATAGCAAATAAGTAATGGAGTCTGGTGGAGTCGTTAGAGAGCGTCGGGGGCGGCTGCCTTCGAAGGAAAGGTTGGTTTAAAAGTTTTATTATGAGGGAATTCGAACAGCTTCACTTTATACAATAAATTCGGTAAGTGAACGCCACTATGTACTCATTTGTTGTCCATTCTATTATCACTATAGATTTTTTCTGTAGTCAACCAGCCAGGGCTTTTGGTACTTTACCGGCCCGCCGCATAGCTTAGAATTATTAGACCGGCCCGCAGACAAGAAAACATTGCCCACCCCTGATCAAGCTGATTAAACGCAGGTCATTTATCTCAAATGCTATTGTATGAAATGACCTCATGCTGTTGAGCTTGCTGTCAGCACCGCGATTATTTCTAACACGACGATAACCTTTTCCACCCATCTGTTGTAAAGGCAACTGAGAGGCTAACAAAGTGCTTTCGCCTCAATCACCGACTATTCTGTACTCTGCATGCGCGAAATAATTCACAAAATGCTCTAGTTTTCATTAAATGTAGTGATATTATGTATAGTATGCATAAAATCGCCTTTAGTCGTACTTTACTGTTCTGACTGCCTGTGTGAGTGTATGAAGCCATAAATTGAATACAGAGGTCAGAATCTTGGAATAATGTTTGTACATGGGGACCGGTTCGTACCCGCCACAGCAAACAGCAGGCTGTGTAAATGTCTGAATGTCTATCAACAAAATGAATTGGGCAAAAACGAGGTCATTCCAATAGCCTCTGAAAATAAATGTAAATGTTTACCATCCTCTCCTACTTTCACTTTCTCTCTTCAATTCCCACAACGTCGGGAGTCTCGGCACAGCATTGTCTCCCGTACTGACATCACAAAGGTGTACAGTTACATCGTCCTTTAGCTTCAGCCACCCGTTCTATCAGTTTTTGTCACACACACACAAACAAACAAACGAGAAACGCAGGTCTGCATTGATGTTGTCCAGACTAGTTTAGTGCAACCCTTAGGTTGGCAATCTCCTTCACCACCTACTGGACAAGATTCAACGGGTTCAGAATAATGCCACTCGTGTTATCTTCCGTTGAAAAAAAAAGGGGTGGCCATTTGACATTCTTCATGTGCTAGAGTCAGTTCGAATTGATTATAAAATCGCTATTCTGTGTTGTCGATGTTTCAAAGCTTCGCCCAGTCTTCCTGTCTGAGCTTTTGGTGCTCGACCAACAGGGTGGGTCTGTGCGACCTAGTACTGCTGACCTCATCGTTGTACCACGCATCAGACAAGAGAAATTCTACACACACTCCTTCTCTGGAATTCTCTGCCTCCTTCTCCTGAATCCGTGTCTATGTTTGATGCTTTCAAGTCCAGCCTGGACCTTTCATTATCCAGCAACTCTCCGTTCATTCTTCCATTTCCCGTCTGCGTCCATACTTCGATCATGGTCGCCATAGTGTTGTACATACGCGATGCTCTTGCGTGTGTTTCCTCCTTGTCCGGTAAACCGTCAGTTCATCTGGTGCACGTGCATCGAGCTCACCTCCACACGCACAAAACTGCATTCCACAAAATCTATTATTTGTCTTCTTCAGCCAGCATTGTACCCGACCTTGCATACATCTACCCCGCACTTTCCATCGACATTCTTGGCAACTGCTGGCCGGCCCTCCCTTTCAACATCATTCCGTTGAATTGATTTGTACTCTACATTGTGATGGAGTGTGTAGTCCTCGCTTGACAGCCTTTGACGGCTCACATTAATTTTATACCGGTCGTCTGCAAGTCTAGGTTTTTATTCTAGCTGTCCCACGTAGCTTCCCACATGTCACACAGGGTCACAACGAGTCGGTCACGTGGACACATGCAAGCAGGGTCTTTGTGGCCGCCAGCCAGCCTTGCTTTTTAGTCTAAACTAAAAGAATTATTGTCGCAAAGGTTCTTTTTTTCAAACGTCGCACTCCTCTACAAATAAGAAAAATTTAGAGGTCAAAATATGCCACCGTTGTCCATTCATTAGGAAACTAAGTGTATTGCTTCCGTATTTAATAAGCTGTGTCCCTACCTCTTGTTGTTGTTGTTGCTGTTGTTGTTGTTGTTTCTTCTTCTTCTTCTGAAGCGGTCCGGTGGCGCAACGGTTAGCGCCTGTCACCAATACAGTGAAGGTTGGCTGCCCTGAGTTCATTTCTCGTCTCGGGCACGCTGTTCTTTCTCTGCACGTGGCATCTGTTTATAGGGCTGGCTGCTTGCCGTAATATAGCCTTAGTTGCTGACACGGCGTAAAACACCAATTCCCCCCCCCCCCTCTTCTTCTTCTGAATCCCAGCTCTCTACTCTTCACAATACAAGGCTATGCATATGGAATACAATTGATCGTGTCACAATATGTCACAATCGGTGCAGCAGACAAATTATAAGTTGGCAGTTTCGCAGATATCGTTTTGACTGCCAGACCTTGCATCTATACTTTAGTGACGTGGTGTTTTACTGTATTGTTTAGACGTTATATAGCTTCAGCTGCTGGCTCGGCTTAAAATACCAATCAAAACAAAATTTATTGTCTGTCCAAGGTAGTCCAGGAGAGAAATATTTCTTTTGCTTGCAATCCCTCCACACATAAAAAAATAAGTATATATATATTCACACATATAAACATATCGGGCAGGCATACATACCTACACACGACATTCAACACACACACACCCCTACAGCCTCTCACACATACACATAAACCTCATAAGAAGGATGCCAGTTAATATGGGAGACCTACGAGTCCTTGTGCTTTTTATTCAGGGTGGCGATGGCTGCTGGCATGAAGGATCTCTGGTAGGCAGTCTTCAACGCACGTGACACTCGGTAGCGCCTGCCTGAAGGCAACAGCTGAAAGTTGGGATGGAGAGGGTGACGTCTGTCACTTGCACACACCCGGAGCGATACCCCGCATTCCCTTCTGCCAACTCTGCTTTAAAGTTGAAACTCTGACCGTTCAAACTTAATATCCATTGCCACCCTTAGCAATACCAGCCCACCTCTTCAATAAACTTTACCATGAAAGCATGATGAATATACACACCACATAATCAAAGAGAATACCGTTTTGACAGAACATTTTATTAGTAACGATAACAAGATTAAAAGATGATTGAAAAGAACGAATAACCGTGAAACGTTTTAAATTTGACTAATTTCCCCTTTCTCTCAAGATAAATAGCAAGTACAAATACCGCTCACACCTGGATGCAGCAGTTCAGTAACAATAAAATAATTTATAAAAACAAACCGTAACAGCCCTTTAACTGAATAATAATCAGTGTGTAATGTGCATGTGCTCTAACAATAAGGTTGCTGTGTGGATTTATTGTTGTCATGTCCATATCCCAAACACCTGTCTCAATACCAACCCAGTGGATCCATTCGTTGCAGTCACTTTGTAAACAAACTTGAAAGTTTGGGACTTTGTTTATCAGTATTGTTTCTGGTTATATTATCTTTGAAACTTCCTGCACCTAACTATTTGGATAGCAGACATTTATGATTGGGACTAACGTTGCATTTTCCTTTCTCTGTGCCCTGTTTTGTGAAGTTTCTTTTGGTGACTTTCCTGCACTTAAAGCTCCGAGTGAAAGGCAAGTGTGTTACAAATGAAATGTTGGTATGTCATGTGTGTGTACATATCAACACAAAGAGAATAACATTAATGTAAAATGTGGGCATCGGTACGTGGACTGATGATGGACGGATGATGATGACGATGATAACATCACTATAACATAGTCCTTACTGTAGCATTGGAACAA
Organism: Pomacea maculata; assembly: GCA_004794325.1. Lineage (NCBI taxonomy): Eukaryota > Metazoa > Mollusca > Gastropoda > Architaenioglossa > Ampullariidae > Pomacea > Pomacea maculata. The sequence continues at coordinate 30,007 of SRHC01000817.1, read as the reverse complement.
CACTGATAGCATATTTATCTAGGTATTGACAATTATTAAATAACAGCTTTCATAGTATTTTAGTCGTCAGTGTTTTAAAGAGAAGAAATGCGATTCAGCTTGCTGCAACTAATAAAAATGCTTCCACAGTATCACCAAACAATCATTTTCTCTTTCCAAACATGTTGTGACACCATCACCAAAAATTCCTTTCTCATTCCAATCTTGCTAAGTTTTAGAGTACAAAATTCTAATAACCTCCTACTTTCTTTCTCCGTTTTGTAATAAACATTGTTAATCTAGTGTCATTGAAAGTGGGAGGTGTTGTGCCAGTTTACTTTCAACCTCCAGATTTAAAATAAACAGCGAGAACTAGTGCATCAAACACGCTTTCAGGCGCTCAGTCACTCAGATTGCCATTCAAAAGGAAGAGTATAGTGATTTGATGTCACTTAAAGCTCCGACCCTGATATGTGTGTATGTGGTCAGACTGACAGACTAAGGACTGTACATCGTCTGGAATGTTGTATGGTCTGGCGGACACAACAATTGTTAAAGGCGACTCACAGCAACTTAGTAGCGGTCTCTAGCAAGGCACGAACATGTCACACAGTGTCACGAACTCATAATAAAACACGTTGAAGCCCCTTCGACCCTCAGGGGAAAGGACGTGAAAATATTAAAGAAACTCTGGTCTGAATGCAGACTTCAGCACGAAATGTTGGCTTTCACAAAGTATAGTCAGTGTAGCCAAACATGGCGGCTTTTCTTCACGTCTTTCCCTATAGCTATCCTCCCAGATCAGACCTAGTACTGTATATCTTAACTTATCCCAGAGACCTCCTCTCTGTGTCCCTCATCACACTTCTTTTCTGACGCCACCTGGAATTCTTTGTCTCTCTCTTCACGAAATGTGTGTATTATTATTATTTATCCACTCCGGTTAACGTAACCAATTAACCCTGGTGACCACGCTGCTCAGTATATGTAGCAACACAACCAATAGATGTAGCGACATGTCCACAAAGAATAAAACCAGCCCAGAATATCCTTTCTACAATCGTATAGGAATCCAGTGTGGGGGATAATGATCTTCCGGGTGTGTAATGTCAATCAAGGTGGCGTTCCGCAGTTTGGGGTCAAACGCCACGTAGTAAACAACGTCTCCACCCGAAAGATAGCCCCCCCACCACCCGAAGGTACCCACTGTCATGATCACGTGGTCGCAGGCGGCCAGCATGGCCAAGTGCACCGAGGGTGAAGCGCTCGGCGCCAGCACCACGTCGGTGTGATTGAAGTTGCTTTGGCACCAGTGAACAGAGTCGCTGACGATGACAAAGACGACATTTTTGTGTCGATCACGCATGTAGGTCATGGCCTGCAGGAGGTATTCTAGGGGGGCCATCGGGTAGCCCCTCGTCACAAGTAACTCCCTGTCCCCTCGTCTGACGTGCACCCCGACTTTGACCTTTCCTTGGTGGTCCCTCGTGCACTGCTGCAGCAAGCCCGCGGCGGTATCGTTCACGCTGTCGACGAAAGTAAACTCCTTGCGCACCTCGTCCTTGATGAAGTCGAAGTACTTCCAAGATTGAAAGTACTGCAGAAGCAGCACATTAGTCTCTGGCAGCTTCTCAAATTTTGGATCGTATGTCGCGTAGTGGTCCTCGTACACAATCGGGTAGGTCTTGCACTCGATGGCGCGCAAGTAGCTCAGGCCGCTGAACGTCTGCGACACCCTCGCGTCCGGGGGAAAGTACGGCTGCCTGTTGTTGCGGCGCGCGATGCCGAGGAGAGAGGCGTACTGGAACAGGAGGTTCCCCAGCTGCCCAGACGCCGGAATGCAGAGGTTGTAGCTAACGGATGGGGTGGTGACATTCACAAAGCCGGTGGCTACCTTGGTGATCTCGCTCCGCAAGATGTTCTCGCCGGCTGTTGCCGTCATTTCCGTGACTCGCCGTGGCTCGTGGTGGTGGACGTGAGACATCAGCGAGAACATCTGCAGGAAGTAGAACCCCATAAAGAACAAACACACAATACCAGTCGAGCAGATGGATTTCCGTTGTATTCTCCTCCACCACGCCAGCTTCGCCATGTTGTTGATATTGGAGAAGCAGTGTCCAAGCAGCTGTTTATGTTTGGCAATATTCTGTTCTCAGGCAGCTGCTGTATCAGGTTGCCTCCTGCTGTTGGGAAGCTATCTACTTAACTGAGACAGCTGTTTCCTCTCTCTATATCTCTATATATCTACAAGAGATCTGAAGTAATAGAGCATTTGTTGTAATCAGGCAGATGCACTATTCAGGTGGCACTATTCATGAGGTTGCTGACATCGCTTGTGGAGGACGAAGGACGGACGACGGACGGTCTTTCTTCTGAAGTAGTCGTCCAGCTGTGTCCCGGCCATTCACGGTCATCGATGTTTTAGGGCGAGCTCTATTTGTTGTCACTAGCCACAGAACGCAGTCAGGGCATTCCCAAGATACCAACCAGTAAATATCTGCAGAAAATGTGAAAAACTATTAAAACCAAAACAGGATGACAGACCAAGAACAACATATGACTATTTTGTAGGATCTCCGTACAGCAGTTTTTTTTTTTTAAACTCTGCGATTTATCATATACATGTACTTCTAAGGGAAAATGGAAAACGGTTAAGAAGCTCTACAAACGATTTTTTAGAGGAAAATTGGTGAAATCATAACTTGACCATAATCATGTTTATTAAACAACTACTTAGGCTTTAAGGGACTGTTCATGGTTTTACTACACTATTATTAAGATGACTTATGACATCTGACACTTCAATGTTTCAGAATATTGTTTAACAAATTATTGTAGATAAGACTAGGACAGACCGAAATTTTCCCAGAAAATGTCTTATCGTTTAAACTCCGACGGAGAAAAGAAAAATTTAAAAAACAAAAATACAATGAAAGACTGAACGTTACTTACCTTTGAAAAATAAGGCTACTGACTTCACTGACAACCATGCGTTGCCCTGTTCACCAGCGTCATCTGCCCATAACGGACAAACGTACCCTTGTCTCAGCACCTGTTGAAAGCATCAGGATTACTAAAACTTCAACAATCCGTGTTACATGCAGCCTAGAAAAATACATCCCTACCACACATTTGAGAATTACGAACGCATTTGTCAGACCAGCTTCTACTCTACTGTCTGCTCGTATTTCGCGTGTAACCCAGGTGGGCAGGACTTAAAGCGGACTTTATTTTCTCGTAAAACTGATTAAACGCGCAGGTGTGCCTTAATGTTAAAGGTCTGGTGGGTGATGTTTTTTTTTCTAATGACCGGATAAAGTTCAGTGCACGGGTAGCATTTCCCTCAGATCGAGGTGGATACCTTACTTTCGGACTTGGGACGCACACCTTCAAAGGTCACAATGAACAGACGGGGGTCAAAGCGTGACGTCACGTTTGCATACGGTTACGCTTAATCAACGTATAGTACCCGCCCTTACAGTGGTTTTGGCTTGACAATGTAAAGGTATCCATGTAGAATCGCGATGTCCGTGTTATTTATCTCTTTTTGTCCATGTACTGCTTTCTGGCAGTGTGTATTGAGAGGTAGGGGAGAGGTATCTACCAGATTTTTATTTTATTTTATTTAGTTTAATTTTTATTTGAGGAAATAGTATTTTGCTCTAGGCATTACCCCTTAATTAGGAAAAAAAAAATCTTCCCTACCAGACCTTTAAAAAGGTGCAGGACTCCGCCTACCATCCACTTGCTACATCTGTGACAACAAATTGCAGGACAAAGCAATATAGAAAGTTCACAAAGAGAGAAGTTGGAGAGGTAAGAGCGAGCGAGTCACATGGCGGCTTCTCCTCCGTTGCCGAGCATGAGCTTCCAAGTTACGGTGAGTGAATGGGAATTACTGTCTTAGGAAACGGGTGGCACATGCGGAGATCTAAACCCAGGGTAGCTAATCACCACTGGACTGGTGACAAAAACTTACTGTGGCATCACTAAATCCCACTGTCGAGTTACGGAAGAGATATAATGAGTACATTACACTGATGTCAAGTATGAATGAGCTTGATTTACATCAAGGGTCAGATGGAAAGTTGACAATAAAATCACTTGAGGAGTTAGTGACTAAAACCAACTAGGGCAAAGCCGGGTACCCAGGTTAGTACAGAACATGCACGCTAAACTAAACTGAACACTTCTGAACACATTTTGGCACATACTTTAGCATGCCTGAATCTGCTCTAGAGTGTTGAAATATGTGCAAGTTAGTACATAGAACAGGGCTAAATTAAAGCATTTCCTAAAAAAAGTTCGAAATCCATTGGTCTGGCTCCATTGGGCTCGATGCCGTTGCAGAAGCATCTTCAAGGTGTGCAGCTCCAACACTGTGACGCCAGCAAAATATTTATCACTCACGATGCAGTCACAAGGCTGCAATCGATTGTAATCAATAAATGCAGCAGAGAGTTAATTGTTTCGGACAAAAACATCTGCGACAGACACGGAGCTAACCTGTCAGCCTGCTGGAAAACCGGGTCGACAGCGACCTCTCGATTGTCTCCACCACATAACTCCTGCTTGACAAATTCTTAAAAGTACTTCTTTGATCATAATTTATTACAATTTAATCATTATTATCAGCAAGAAAACTTAGGAGAAGAAATCCGGTGACTAAAGTCGCTGTTAAGAAATCTCCCCTCCCTTCCAAAAAAAAAAAACAACAACAACAACAAAAAAACAAAAACAAAAAATACACAGCGACTAGCCGCACTAAAACGAAATTACTGCATTATACAATTACTTATCCCCATAGAACTAATTTATCTAACGGGGAACACCTTTCGACCCATCTGCAACTAACAGTGGGGAGAGCTATGCAAATGGCGCTTTATACAGATGACGTCATGATTTAGCCGCGCAAGGGCTTCTGGGAATGCAACGCGGACAAATATATTCCCCACATGTACTACACCAGCGTTTGCAGCGAATGCGTTGCTGTGCAGTTTATTGTTTATTGTTTATTTACAATACTTTTCTGTCATATGCCCCTGGATGAATTGATAGGTTGACCAGTTTAACACCAAAAATTCTTTTCAGTCTGTTTTTTGGAAAAAATACTCCCACATTTCTGTCCTTGACCAATACATGTGGTACATTAGCATTTCACTTGCTTTTAAATACATAAGCTACTCTGAAAATTTAACAAACAGCATCCGACAAAAACCATTTGGGAGGCAACACAACTGAGGCTTAGGGGGATAGTTCTACTGAGAAGCATGAACTTTTTCAGTCTTTCATTAAAGCGTTCTACATGAATTCGTGCCTTGGCTACCCTCCTTGTATCCATCTCCTGTTCTGCAGACAGGCTAGCTCGCTTACCTAGAAATGCAGGGATTTTTATAGTAGCTTGTCTTGACAAAAGCAAATCCTAAACTTTAAACCCTTTGTCCACAAGCAAAACTCTTATTCAATGTGTTGTAGAATGCTACATTTCTCTAATATATCAACATCCCTAACACTTCTCTCATACAGATCTGAGACAAAACATGCAGCGCCTTTAGGGGTGACTGCAATCAGTCCTTTCATTGTGGTATGGTGCTTGTCAGAGGAATACACATTGCCTTGTAATAATCCTGGGTGTCTGACAAAAGAATTCTGTGCAGTCTACAGAGCATCTGACATTTTCAAACTGTCTAAACACTCTTGGCAAAGATGGGAATAGAACAACGTGCAGTGTTTGTCTGCAAATAATCCCATGATGCGCTGCTGCGTGACGTCACACTCTATTTTTAGTAACTCGAGAAAGCGCTATTGAGTTACATCAGTGGTTCTCAAAGTTTTTCGGACCGCGGACCACTTGACTTAAGTAAAAGCTATGGCGGACCACCAAGGCCTAAAAATCAGTCTGTACTATGAATTTCAAATTTAAATTGCCGCATTTGTTTCATTTTAATTCAAAATAAAATGTCCTTTTGTGACAGTAATATAGTAATAAGTTGACATAAAACTACGTATACCTCGTTCTTTGTAATTAAAATTTTAATGCGAGGAATTCATCACTTTAAACATCACTTTGCTGACATATGACGCCTGTCAGCCGTGGACCACCTGACTTATGCCCGCGGACCACACTTTGAGAACCACTGAGTTACATGACAACAAGACTCAGATCAAATTTAAACCAGTCTTTTCAGAGATGCGCACCATTACAAAGTAATATTTTGTTTAAAGATGAACAATTTAACAATTTTAAAAGTAATATTAGGAAATCAATTAATTACTTGACTTATTCAGGTAGAATCACGATATAACGAAAAGTCCAAAAGTGAAAAAAATCGTTTTCTCGAACGTTCTTGGGATGTTAGATGTCACTTAGCTGGTAGCTGGCATCTTTCTCGTACACAACAGTGTAAAGTCTACATACGAATGAGAGTCAGGCGGCGACCAGACACGACATTCTGCTCTCTGACGCAAAATTCAGTGACGTTAAGCGGCTATTACGCAAATAGAATGGAAAATCGTCACCTGTTGCGACAGACGGTTTACTCTGCTGGGGGAAAAAAACCCCAACCTGTCGTTAGTGCATGAGTGTCCAGAGATGGGATGGACGTGTTCAAACATGCGGCGTCAGTTTACAACTGGAAAGAAAAAGTTCCCATCATCGTTGCAGAAAGAAAAATGATGTTGCTGACGAGTTTGGCAAGACGCAAGCCATGCTGTGGACGATTCTAAAAACCGGGCATAATAAATGACCCTTTAACCTTTTTTCGAGGAAGCCATCTTGTGTCGTGCGGACTAAACAGTTTGCATGCACATCAAATCTGTCGTACTTCGCAAGCACTCTTCTTTTGTTTTACACCTGAAAAGAAAAATTAGGTAAGCGAAAAAAAAATTTGAGTCCGTGTGGTAATTACACATGCCTCATTGTAAATAAAATTATGTAAAATCTACATACAAAGGACACCCAGGAACAGTCCCGACTTCTTGCTGCGGTTTTTAGGGTTAATGACAATCATCAGGTGGAACGAAGGAGGCTCAGTCTGGGAACCCGCACAAAAGGTCAGTGATCGTAAAAAATGAAAGAAGAGTGTTTAAGAATTCATTGCACTGACTGAAGACTTTGTTTAGGTTGGAACAAACAAATACTGTCATAAAGGTGTAGTTCATCCCCTTCGCTCTTCTGTTTTCTATCCAATATATACTGATGTGGCGGCCCTGTGCAGGTGCACACAAGTCTTTTTTGCTCTTATAACCTTTCAAGTTATTTCTTAGGTAGATATGGAGTACTTTCGTCCGCTGTTTGCTGACGGTTCGTCCCGGATATAAAACAAAGAAGTACGACCGAGTTGGGGGTGGATGTGAAGTGAGAATTATTCAATCTGTTTCAGTAGTCATGAAAAAGATGACCCCGAAAATGAACAAAAGTCTGTTGTTTGAATGGCAAGGTAAGACTAGATGACCGTTACTGAGCGAAACTCTTCAACATTTGTATTGCAGCTATCTTCCTTGCCAGTGCTTGCTTCTTTCTCGTCATCTATCGTTGACTAAAATTGCCAGCTCTGAAATTGCTGTCTTAGAGGTCGACTCGTCTGGTGACTCGGAGGGTTCGCAAAAGGTGAGGCAGACGGGCACCGCCCTCACAGAAAGCTAACAGAGATAAAGTTAGGGCTCTAATATATACTTCACTCCATGAATTAAATACAAACACTGCGACTCACCTGCTTACAACCCAGCGCGGTTAAACTACCGGAACTGATGTCACCTGGGTTGTGCAGCCTGTCACCTGAGCTTTACGACTTAATGACTGAGTAAAGGTCAGTGCTTGATGCTGCTTTCCCCAAATGTGAACCAATACCCTCCTTTTGTTCGCAAGATACACGCCCACATACATTACTCTTCGCAGAAAGAGATCCAAATCGTGGGGTCAGTTTTGCACACAGGTGCGCCTTACTGTCACGTGATCTCACTCAGCTCGCTTATTGGCTGAAGCCGTCACAACGTAAACATTTCCATTACAATGCTGACGTCAGTGTTGTTCAGTTTTTCTGTGTACAGTAACGTTTGTAGGTGTGTATCTCGAAAACTAAAGTGGGGCAGATGTGGGGCAATAGTATTTTGAACCGAGCTTTATCCAATCATTAGGAAAAATGCGAACGTTTTCTGGACCTTAGAAGTTCCGAGTTAGAAGTTGTATTAGGGTTAGTCCAAGCGCTATACGTAGCAAATCACTAACCAAATAACAAATATTTCTAAAGGATGAATAAATATCTAAAAAAAAAAAAAAAGAAATTTCTATTAGATCAACAACCCTTGTCCCTAGAAGACCGTGGAAAAAAAAAAAAAATTTTTTTTCTGAACGCCATCTCAGGTTCACCGTGGAAAGATCTGGTTTCAGATGGCGCAAACAACGACAGCTCATTTGACACGTTAGACCTTATTGCGTCTGTGATATATAATGCTGAAAAGTGCAAGGATGTGGCGAATAATAATCTAATACTAATTAAACAACAACAATGAATATCATTCAACAGCAACTTGTGCTGGCCGCTTATGAATAATCAGTGGAACCATCTGGCACACCTCGTGTTCACTACACAGCTTGTGGGTCACTAGAGCGTGTAACAACAAAGAAACATCATCGTCATCTGTCTGATTAGTGGAATAATAATAAAATCAATAATCATCCTCATCGTAATTTCTTTCATCCCATGTTCCCCTTATATTCCTATCTCCCTCTGTTTACCCCCGCATGTAGGCGCACGATAAGTATAATCCACTCCTGCTCTTCACAAAAGATATCCCCGGCAAGATACCCCCGATACTGTCCAAGCCTTTCAGACCTGGGTGTGTCATTTTTATTGCGCATCCCTAAACTTTGAATAATATAATGTTGCTCGTGACCCACCTTTACCTAGAAGCCGGATACTATCCAAGCTTTACAGACCTTGGTGTGACATTTTTATAACACATCGCTTATCTTTGAATAATATAATCTTGCTCCTAAGACACCGTGTGCTTCGAACATGGGCTGCACAGGTGGAAAATGTATGTGCACTGAAATAGTCTACACTGGAAATATACACAACAGCTACACAGGCCTGACGAGAGGGGGGGACAGGGGGGTCTAGTGTACCCGGGCCCGCGGCTGTCAAGGGGGCCCGGCCTTGGTCAGTGGATTTTTTTTTTCTTCTTCTCCTTTTCTTTTTCTTTTAAAGAAAGGTCTAAGGACAGAACACCCAAGCATTACACATGCAGAAGTTGAGTTTGAGTGTAGATATTGAGATTAGAATTGTAAACATACATTATATACTGGGAAAATAATTTACGATTACAAGTACAAAGGGGCCCGGAGGCGGAGAGGTCGTCTGTCCCGGGGCCCGGGCTGGCTCTCGGCGGCCCTGCAGCTACAGCATTCTGTCCTTTTGTACATATCACATTGTGGGCTTAGATGTGGGCCGACTTGTATAATGTGGCTTGCGCCATTTTCAGTTTGTTGTTGATGTTGTAATTATGTCTAAAGCTTTTGGGTAAGAGTCAACCTGCATTTAAATATACAAACTATAATATATAATATTATTACCGTCACTGTATTTTAAAAAGAAATTTTCAGTGTTGCCAAAAGCAGCTCATCTTTTCTCTTCTCTTTTTCGCACCCCGTGACACCTGTCTAAAGGATCGGCTGCTTTGTTTCATTGCTGGCTCGGCGTAAAATAACTATTCACCTCCCCACCACCCAAATTCTCTCACTCGCTGTGTATGTGTGTGCACGTGCGCTCTCACAATATTCAGTGTATATATATATACGCGTATCCATATTCATTTATAAAAGACTAGAAAAATGCGTATACATCTATGCAAAAAGTATTAAAAACACAGAAAACAAGCTTTACAATCTCCGTCATTTGCTCGCTAACACAGCTTCTCATACTCAACAAGTGACTTCTCGTTAGTCACAACCTGATGGACATGCTCATCGCGAAATGCTCGTAGAAATCAAGATATATCTCTTTTACACACAAACTTTGAGGAGCTCTCCTCGCCCACTCCTAACTTCACATGATCTGACATACTTTTAGAATAAATAAACAAACAAACCGCAAAGTCCGCAGATCTGCCTCACATCTCGACAAGTTCTTTCTCCTGTGTTCTGTCGCACCACGAAGTTCTATCAATGGACTGCTTGCAGATGATTTTCATGCTAGAACGAGGCTGGTGAGCACAGAGCTTCCAGTTTACTTACATTCGCCGAGACTAACAGCGGAGAACTTGACAAGAGGCTATAAGCGTTGGTCTCGGCAGACAGTCATCAATACACCTGTACACGTCCGTTACGCCCCTGTACCTCCAACCCCCCCCCCCCCCCCC
>SRHC01000817.1:0-19659 GCA_004794325.1 Pomacea maculata | reverse complement strand
CCCCCCCCCCCCCCACACACACACACACACACCCCACACACACACTCCCCTGTAGGACAAACATGGCGTCAAACCAACAGTCGTGCTCACATCTGTGAGGGCGGCTCGACACACCTTCAGCCACGAGAGTGAACAATAACAAGAAAAAAAAAAGTGAAAAAAAAAACAACTCAACGAGGTGGGAGAGATTTCTTCTAAAAACAAGTGTCAAGGCCGAAGGTTTACAATTGAAGTGTAAGATAAAACTCGTTCTTGTTGATCCCTGAGGAAAAGAAAGCTGTGTAGCCATGTTGAAGGTGGGAGGAGAGAGAGATACACGACCGGGGGTCAGACAAACAGATCGACGGGTGGAAACAGCGAGAAAAAGGAAAGAAACGAAGCGATACACGGAGGTATATAACTGTAAACGAGAAAACAAGATCTTCATTTATGAGGTTACATGAACAAGAAGGTGCGAGTCACTGATAAGCCCCAGGTGTCTGACCTCCACTGTTATTTCTACTGCTATACGACTGGCAAATAGACGGGTATACGTGGGGTCGGGGTGGAATGAAGTGGGAATGACAGGTGGGGAAAAGGACGGGAGGTCATAGGTCACATAAAATGTGCCATCAAATCGATGCAGTGTAGTTTATCGCCGCAGCAGACGGTGCACCGTTCTTAATAAACACTTAAACGGAGAACGTTAATGGTGTTCGTCACGGAACTCTAGTCTTGTGGAGCGCGTCACTGTCAGGCTGTTTCCCAGGACACACGTCACTGGACTGCGCATGCGCTGACACGCCTCGCTGGTTTTGCTCCCATTCGATCTGCGGGATGGGGTCGGGTTCTGCGTCTGACCGTGACCTCTTGGCGTCGGCCTTAGCGACACACGAGAACTATTTGTCACAACACGGAGCTATGTATTGACTGTCACAATTAGTTGAGGGTTGTGCGTGTGCGTGCGTGTGTGTGTGTGGGTTGTAAGTGTGAGAGGAGCTCAACTGTAAATATTTCTCGTTTTACTAGACGTTTTGGACATTCTTTCTCTCTCTCTTTAATGAGTAGATGAGATCCCTCGGATACTTAGATAACTTGTCACAGAGAGAGATTGGAATATTTACCTATATCGCTACCACACGTTCAAATTACTGCCAAACCAAAGACGTCTGTTTGAAATTCTGTTTACATTACTGGTGCATCATCTGTTTACACTTTCGACACTGTACATAAAAGACAGGTGGTGTACGAGACCGTCTTGCTGAATCAATAAAGCGAAAAAAAACCCTCCCCCCAAGTATTTTTGCACACATGCACTTCGAAAGTAAAATGAGTCATGAACCTGTGTGTATCAGACATCTGAGAGCTGAGGGTGGAGACGAATTTTCATTTAGAGATTACCGGAAGCTGCTTTAACAGAGTTTCAAAGAGAGAGAGAGAGATGTAGCTTCCCGTAAGAAACTTCGTGGACAATGGTGGCTAAAGGAGGCACTTGAGTGAACAGTAATACAGTAATAGAAGTCAGTACATACACACTTATGCTTACTGTGATTGGCGAAGAAGTTTGTATTGTCCAGAGAGGACGGAAGGTGCCGAGGGGTGAAAGAGGGGGCCACACCATCCTCTCACTGGGTGGACTTCAGTCATGTCTTCCGATGGCACACTAGTCCTTGGTATGAAAGGGAAGGAGCCGTGCGGGGGAGCTCTTCGGGTACTCCCTGTGCCCTCAAAGTGCGAAATCACCTCTCGGTGGAACCACTTTCCAACTAAACCAACCAACCCAACCGGTAGAGAGAAGCTCAAAATACAAGTCGCACCAACGCCAGTGAAGATCACCGCCATCTCAACCAGCAACTCGGTTGATCACGTAGCCTCTGTCTTTAGGGGTTCTACCATTACTAACCAGACTTTAAATTCAACAAAAGTATGCTCATCTTTTAAACACTAACAGACAAATCGTCCCCTAGACTTTCTAGAATCTTATCTTCACAAAGTGTGGGCGAGTATATGATAGGTTTCCGGTTACCCTGTTACATATGTCATTCCTTTAACAGGGTTACCACATAGTCTCCTATTGATTACAAGAGGGTTGTACACTACAAAAGTCTTTCTAAACAATCAGTGTATAAATAATTGATGGTGCTGAAAAGCTTAGCCGTGTACAGACATGCAAGGGCAGGCTACTGCATGTTGGGAGGTCAGAACGTTTCCCATCAAGTTTCTACAGAATGTTGAACGAGGAGGAATGGACAGTTCCCCATAATTATGATTAAACCCCACAAATACTCAGACTCTGTGGGCTGACGAAAGAGTTTTCTCTCTCTCTCTCACTTTCATAGAGTACCCGCATGTCTGCTAAAGTTCAAGACAGAGATCCCCAGCATCAGCAACACCAAGGCGGTTTGGATCACATTCAACATAACTTTGCTTGGCCTGTCTCACCACATGCTGCTAGCTCACTACTTTAGTCTACACATTGCATTGGGTTCTCTACATACTGTATTATATTCTTTATATATTACATCCCTATAGCACTCCCAAACATGTACAGCCGGGCCATGATGGCTAGAAAAGTGCAATTTGAAAATATGGCTTACGGTATGATCTTCTGCATTGAGCTTACACCTTCTGTTTCGAAACCGTCGTCTTAGCCACGAGGGTTGTATTCATCCACAGGGGTTGTATCCAGCCACAGGGGTTGTATCCATCCACAGCCACATGGGTTGTATCCAGCCACAGGTTGTGTAGACTGTATCCAGCCACAGGTTGTGTAGACTGTATCCAGCCACTATGACTGCTGCGCCTGGGTCAGCAGTTGAACTATGGAAGTCCTCACACTACTAAATATTTCTGTCCTGTCCGCTCCACCCACCTTTGTGTCGGCCGCTGCCTAGAAGCAGCTCAGGTAATTGTTACGGGTGCATAGATACACGCACATTCCCCGCATATACACGCGGTACAGCGTCACGGTCGATACGGCGTCCCTGGTTTTCGCCTTGTGGCGCACGACTGCGCATGTCCGGAACTAGCGCATGCAGACAGGCGGAGGGAAGACAAACACACTCTTTCCCCCCTCACAACCCACTTCTCGCCTCTCCAGCGCCGCAGATCGCAGGCAACCGTTACAACTCGTCCGCTGCACTCCTCTAAGCTGTGCAAAACCTTTATTTTCCTCGAGAAATAATTATCTTCATCTCATCCACCTCGTGCTGAATGGTCCCTGGTGGGTTTTTTTTTTTTTTCTCTGGATGGAGAAAGGGATCAATGACGCCATCAAAGTCTTAAGCATGCTCGACGAAGGTGTCGACACTTTTATTGCTCGTATCTTATCACGAGACAACAACAACAACACACAACATTAACGGTCCCACCAACTGCCTCACTTTTCCAGTGATGTTTGGCGGTAAGGTTGAAGATGAAAGATAAACACACACAGAGAGTCATTTTAAAGGGGTGGATTTCAAGATCACAGATTTCACGCAAACCCTCTGCCGTTGAGCGAAAGTGTGCGCGCGTGCACTCAGGGAAATAACGTGGACTGTTCGTGCTGCTTGTCGACGTGAAGAGCTTATATGCCCTATATCGGGGTGAGGGGTCAAATATGTGAAGTAGGACGTTTGGAAGTTTGAACCGAGAAGAAGACTGTCGTGTCACTGCTGATAACCCGTTATATATGTAATAGAGAGAAATCATGGCTTCAAACACATGAAGTTCAAAAACGGAAAATACGATGTCGGTGGCTTATCCGTACTTTCCCCCTCACCACCCCGACACAGCACTTACAGCATCATTCCGGACAATGTGACGAGCATCATACATATATTGGGCCGCGATGACAACAAAACAGATAATGTACAGATGTACAGCAGCGGCTAACCACAGACCTACATTACAATGAAGGTCCCTGCCTTGACAGTTGTCAGGAGGGACATCCACATCCACCCTGAGTGCACGAGCGGTAAGGAGGTCACACCTCAAGCACCTGTACTTGACTATAGCTCGCAGGTAAAAATGTGATTGCGGACGTTTGAACCACTAGGTGTCCTGTGTCTACCGAGTATAAGAGCTTGGAGGGCGCTCTGAGAGTGGGGTGGTTAATGGAGAAGGCATTCAGTGACTTGGGAAGCGGACGGCCAAGTGGTTAGAGCGCTGGCGTCCGAGGCAGGCGCCATCTTGAAACCAGAACGAGGCTTAGTGAGCAGTGATTATCGGAACATATTGGCTATGGCAGGTCTCTTGCTTGCTTTGACTGGGGCTTCCACCTAGAGGTAATTTCTCATTATGAGGGGAAAGGGCGGGGAAGGAAACGGGAGTACCTGGAGAAAACCCCCAAAGGGTCATCCGTGCGAACAGGTGTGACAGAGGCACTCACCTGTATATCGAGAGGTTCGTGACACCGGAGCAGGAATTCACGTCGTAATATTATATGAAAACCTAAAACATTTTTTTTACTTCACATGCAGGTTCTATATCCACCTTTTTGGAGAATTATACATGCATGTGACCGTCGCCCGAGGTGTCGGCTTGTTCACTTACGGCTTTGATGTCGGCCTAGTGCTAGGTGTGGAGGACTTGGCTTCGTAAAAATTAGGTGTGCCAGAAGTGGGGGCAAGTACCTGCCAGTGAAGAGAGTTTCGCTTCCTGATCTATACCTCTCTAAAGATGTGAAGAAATGACAGTCAGTAAACACTGTCAATGGCTACAACTATTTAATAGCTTTACTTTAAATCATTACAGTTCTCCACTATTAGTATTTCAGATATTTCATCAACTAAAAATCTCCGACAGTCGATAGGTCGATTTAATCGGTATTTGACGAAAAACAAACTGTCAAAGCCACATATAGCTAACCCCTTTCAACCTCAGTTTTAGCTGCCCAACAATGTTTCTCGTGAATTTTCTAAACAGAGAAAAAGAAAATGCTGTGACACATGTCACGTGAAAGTGTCTTTAGTTTCAGCCAAGCGTGATTCTTTGTCGGTATGTCGATGTAAACATTGCTTGTTGTTGCATGCCACAGCTTGTCTTTGTTACAGTCTATCATTTAAAGGGGTGGGTGGAGACAGGGCCGTGCTTAGGGGCAGGCAGACGAGGCATCTGCCTAGGGCCCCGCGCTTCAAGGGGCCCCGCGCTTTTGATTGATATGGTAACTAGGCATATGGAAGTGTAGTCAGCCGTATCACATTCGTGGCGTGAGGGCCCCGCACATGCCCTTTGCCTCGGGCCCCGCGGGGGCTAAGAACGGGCCTGGGTGGAGATAGTGTCTCGTACCCCAACCGTGCTGGCGCAGGTATGTTAATAGATAGAGAAACTGCTCGGGGCTGGAACGATGAACGGGTCAAACTAAGGGGTAGGTGCAAAGGGAAAGGAGGGTGATTGCTACTTGAAAGGGGTGGCTCTCTTGAGTATCTTTTTGGCTACTTTAACGATTGAAATACAGGGAGGTTTATGTTATCGTCGCTATCATCATGATCACCATCACCCAGGTATCGTTCGCTAGTGACTCAGATTCCACCGAACAGCTATCATCACCATGGCATCGACGTCTCTTGAACGAGCGGCTGTTGTGTCCCGATGGGAAGTGAACAGCTGGCCGGCGATAAGTATTTACGCCTTCTAGAATCTTAATTTTTTTTTCTTAAGAATTATTGACAGGCAGTCCTTCATATTCACTCGTTCTACACGTGCGACCCGACCTTTGCTCAATGTGGTGACGAGGACACAACTTTCTCACCCAAAACACTCGTCTCCTCTCTCAATATCAGTTTCATTCTCTTCGCTTTCATTTCCTGCTGCTCTTTAATCTGATGAGTTCTACATTAACTTGCGCGATGTGACACTATCAAGCTTATATTTTATTAAATTATTTATTTTGTTAAAATTATATACCTATACCCAGTCTCACGTTCGCACTTGCTTCAGTTTGGGATTTAGAAGGTTCCTTTTCTCCAAGCGAAACAGAACAGACTCTAAACATCAGTAATCTGCATCCTGCTGATAGCAAGGACCGTACATAAGCCCGGAAGAGTTTTAAGTAAAAAAGCCTTCGCAACCTAATTACAGAAAGTTTCACAGCGCATGTAGGCCGCACTCCGTCATCCATCACTTGTCCCACCACCTGAAATATTCTAGAACCTACATCAGTCCAATGTTACTGATGTTTGGCCCCATCATCATCATCGTCGCCGCCATAGTCGTCGTCATCATCATCCTTATGAGTTCTTACTGGTTATATGCATGTGGGCCTCTTGGCTTTCTTGCCACCAACTCTTGGATCTCTGCTGTTCTTTGGAATGGGCTAAAAATAAATGGACATGTTCTTGAAGTTTTACTTTTTTTCTTCCTCCTTTACATCCCTGAACTGTACATGCAGTGCAATAATCAGGAATCGTTACAAGCCTGATTTTTAAGTAGCCTTGACAGTTTAGACAGGTTGCAGAGTCGTGGGCTGCTCTGTGTTGTCGACAGCACTTAACGCAAGATAAAACTCACCTGCCATTAGAGTTTCAACCCCTGTTTACATGCAACATCCGCCTTTAGAATTTCAACCCCTATTTACATGCAATAACCGCTTATAGAGTTTCGACCCGTTTACCCTTAGAAAACAGACATGGAGGAGATCAGTCCACAGCGAGGCGGAGACCGCTGCCATATGGTCCCAACTGGAAAGGGACGCCCAGAACCGGGTCCGATGGCGGGGTATGGTGGCGGCCCCATGCTCCACTGGGGGTGAATAGGAAGAAGAATAAGATCCTTAAAGAAAAGCGAGCTGACGTAGAACAAGGATTCTGAAATGTTCCTAAAATGTGAATCCACGAGTAAAATCACAGCTGCCACCAAATGTATGTGAGCCCTGTCGAAAGATGTGTTGAAAACAAAACAGTGTATTTACCTTTGGATGTAATTTGATCGGTAAGGGATTGGTCTGTCATTGTACCACGAACTTGTATTACTGGACTGCTGGCAGACAATATTTTCCAGTTAACTACTACAACAAGGCGTGAGACTACAAAGCTTCCGCTTTAGTCACATTCTTTGTTACGGCTCGCCGAGACTAACAGCGGAGAACTTCGCAAGAGGCTAAGCGTTGGTCTCGGCAGACAGACAGCAGTCCACCTGTACACGTCCATGATTGTACTGAACACACTACAAAGGGGCGACCGTTGGTACATGAGCGTTCGACCCACTTCAGACACCACGAGCGCCCTCACACAGGAATCAGGCGAAACACTGCGGGACAGAGGAGAGTGGAGAGCAAACATTCTGTGTACGAGGAAGTTAGAAATCCTTGTTACAAAGAGATTTAATTTTGATGCATGCTGTTCATGCTAAGTAGGAATGTGCTCCAGCTAAGCGAGTGATCGTCGTTATGTACAGATACACGAGAAACGGAAACGAGTGAACGGGAAACAATTGAAAAAAATTCTAATCAGTCGTATATTGACAACCAATGCCCTTACAAAAAAAAAAAACCAGACTTGTTGGTAGATGAAATACTAGACCTGCTGGACATGTGGACATAGCTTGTAGAGGTCTTTCTGAGGAACACGTGTATAGCTTATTGGCTAATACCTACATTAAGCATGACAAACTCATTGCCGACTGGTGTATAGAGGTTAGAGCTGTGGCTGGTCTGTGACGCACAGAAACACTTTGTGGTTTTAAAAATTACAATTAATATTTCAGAGAGGGTGGGGGAAGCGCATACAGAGTCAATTCTAGTTTCCGGGATGACTGAGGACTGCAGCTAATGGGACAACAACAATTTAACATCCTACAGGTGAATCCTTCACGTCACAGTCCAACTAATTTGTGATCCAGTGAAACATTAATTTTGACCTCGATTCTCAAATACGCCAGGTAAAAATTCCGTTCTTCGAAGGTTCGATCGAGGACGAAGCACAAACTGTTACGAGTTTGGGATTGAATGTATTGTTATGAACCAAGCCCTGCCTATTGGAAAATATCACACTGGGAATAGGTGGGGGGAGCATAGTCACGCCCACTTTGTTTGGAAAGGGTGGGGACCAGGGCAAAGGGGGGTTTGGGTAGAGAAGTGTATTTCTCGAGAGGCTGCTGTGCTCGTGACTGTCAGCAGTTGAAGTACCCTCCAGTGAACATCCGCAAGATAAATGGCAGCAACGGTTTGGACATAAATACTTATATAATACTCTAAAAACACACAGGTCGTCTTGTCCTCCATGTAACCAACGCAAGATGTGACCATGCTAACGTGGGAAGTCCCCCTCTCTCCCTCACACCCCCCTAATCTCTAACACATACTGAAATGCATACTTTCTAAACTAGAAATCGTACACTTTAGGTTTTCCTTTGCCCTAGTTTGTTTGCAATTGTTTTAACTTCTGTGTTCATATTCAATGGTCTGTAGATAGGTGTTCAGTACAATTCTCCCAGTTACTGTTGAGTGTTGATGTAAGATAATCTGTTTGTTGTTGTATATCTTACATAACTGTACTATTGAAAGTTGATTGTATTTTTATTTACCACACTCCGGTTGATGAAGATGTTAAGGGTAGTTGTTGTTATTGTTGTTAACGTTCCCCATGAAATGGATTCACGCCTACTCAATAAATGTTCACACAGACACACACGCCGCTTTGAAAAAAGTGAATAATAGACATTTTTCAAAAAGGTAAAAAGAAAAAAGAAAATCTAGCTCACCTCTGAATTTGCTTCCTGATTGAAGAGCTTAAGAAATCGCCATACCAACACCCGAAATACTGACGAATGGTTCAACGGGAAAGCTGTAGTCGAGCTGTGGCTTTATCGCGCAGCAGTTGAGGAATAAATTGTTTTCACGGTGTAACTGAGACCAGCCCACCCACTGCCAGTTGTCTACCTCTGTAATGGTTCCTTGTACAGCGTCCTCTCCACCGTTTTTTTTTTTTTTACACCAAGTTATGAAGCATAGACTAACAAAAGGTTTGTGGGTACATCGTACGTCAATACCCGGACGGGGTATAGAGGCGTAATCGTATCAGGTGTACACGGTGTACTAGTTTTTATCGGTCGCTTGATAAGGATTTTATATTTAAAAAAAACAAACCCCATGATATGCCCATGGGGTGGAGTAAGGTGATAGTCATGGTTTAGGGGTTAATCGTGGGTTCAGAAAAGGTTGTCACGCACGCGCTTCCACACACACACTATAACCGTTGCCGAGTCTCAATTAACTAAGCAGACACCCGAGGGATGAGAGCAGCCGTGTCCGAGGCTTGAGGAACTGTAGTTCCCGTGCTACCCTCTCTCTTCACCTGTGAAAGAGGTGTGTGTATTAGCAGGTTGGGGAAGAAACAGCGAGATGGACACCTGCCTCACAAAATATCACTACAATTATCTCCATATGCCGAACTTATCTATTCTTGAGCACGTTCAGGCACACTACATCGACATGAAATAACTCGGAAACTTTTCAACCTTCTAGCCTCTGAGCAGTGTGAATACATGTTTTCTAAATTAAATCAAGTGGTTCGATCAAGGGTCTTTCTCCATGCTCGAAAGCAGCCAAAGGTTTGGATCATTTGAACCTGGTCATGTGACACCAGGAGCACGAGACACTGATAGCGTCCTGTAACCCAGTTTGTGTGAATCCTCTCTACGACTCAAACCGTGGAGTAGATTTGAGTATTTGTTACCTGCAGTACACTTTTTCAAATAAATTGTGCACGCTGGCAGCAACTTCTGGTTACATCTCTTTCAACCCATATGGCATTCTATAAAACTTCTATAGCGCTTTATCAACAGATTTTGTTGTGCGTTGTGTCTGCATGAGCATGAAGGTGCACTTGATGTGCTCACGCACCTGAATGAAAGTGCTACAAGTCCAGATGATGTTGGTTATGGGCGCTATAGAACTTTGATTGTAAAGTTAGTATCTGACAATCATTCTCACACAGTACTGTAACAGCCTAAAAAAAAAACACAAAATGCAAAAGTGTTTCTTCCTCCTCTTTTCCCATGATGCAATACTCAAGGGAAAGAAGCATAGGTGGTGCCACTTGCTTTCAAGGTGTTTTGACCGGAAGGGATGCTATTAAAAGATGTCTGTCACGTCTTAGAAACCACACAAGATCTCGCGCAACATTTTTAACCCTCTAAAATTATTGCCTACATTAATTTAAATCAGTTCAGTCAGTGAGTTAAAACATAATGAAGGGCCAAAATCAATTAGCACTGAGACAAAACAGCTGAATGCAAATATGAGGGAAAATTGCTACAAAAGGGATTGAGGTGGCTAGGGAAGTTCGAATCCACTTGGCACATTGAGTGCAAATGATTTTCAATGAGTGATTCTGTGGAAACAGAGCATCATCGACATGGTGGGTGGCCTCCCAAACTTATGCAGAGAATAAGGTCTTATGTGAAATGCATCAAGAATTTCGACAATTCTGTTTCCAAGATGTGTGGATTTGCATTTTAAAAATAAGGGCTTTATAAGACAAAGTTGTAAGGATTAGTAAAATCACGTCCTAATATTTTCTACTACAGCAATTCTCTCAAAATGCCAAGGTCTGTAGTTAGTTTACATGTCCATCATGAATCTGTGAAAACGGGAATGATAGCCATATGTAGTTACACACACTGTTGAACTGTTGGCTTCATTCAATAACAAATGGTGTTGGCATGTGGATGAATATTTCAAATCCATCTTCCTCACAAAGTGAATGTAAGTAAAGGTAGCAATTTCTGTTAACAAACAACAGCAACAAACTGGAACATGTACAGACACCTTGGCCATATACTGAAACAATTGCAATGAAAATTCCTTATGGCTGCTGAACATTATCTTTCATTCATGTCTATGAAGGCAAATTTTAATGATGCTGCCCTGTCTGGCACACAGATCACTTAAGAAACCTTTACTTTCTTTCAGACCAAGTGCAAAAGATAAAAAGAAACAAAGTTCTCATCCAAACAAATTGAATATTTGTGTCATTTGGTGACAGAAAAAGGATCACCAAGTAAATTAAACAAACAGTAATGCCAAATAATTTTCAATACTTGTATCTCAATAATCATGTATAAATTCTAAAAAAATTAGTCTTTTAACCTGAGGAGCAAAACAAACAACCAAATGCGAATACAAATTGTTCAATGAATTACAAATTACTATTACCCTGGTCAACAGCAATTCCAATCATAATAATGGAAAATGACTAGATCAAACTTAAACAACACAAGTGTCTATTAATACTACATATTATTGGTAGATAAAAAGAAGCCTTAGAATCAACAAAGTTTTTGATATGTTGTACTGAGATAAATGTATTATCAAACTGGATTTTTTTAAAGCAAACAATTGCAACCTTTGATTCTACCCACAATACCACAGTGAAAACACTTCCTTGCACTTCTGATGCGACAAATTTGAAGCACAAAGACAAACTATGGTAAACGAGAAGGAAAGAGGAATTGCATCAGTAAGAGTTGCAGAGCCATTAGCAGCAAACACAATGATGCAGTGGATGTAACAATAGGAAGGACAAAAAAGGGAAGAAAGAAAGAAAACAATAAAAATCACAGAAAATGTTTGAGGTTTACACAACAAATATTTTTGTGCAAAACTTTCAACTGCCATTCTCTCTACTCATCTGAGCTCAATATCTTTAAGGGCAGACAAACGATACTCCATTAAGCCTGAGATACACGTAAATAAAATTCAACTCACAACATCTCCTT
The DNA here is from genome assembly GCA_004794325.1 of Pomacea maculata. Lineage (NCBI taxonomy): Eukaryota > Metazoa > Mollusca > Gastropoda > Architaenioglossa > Ampullariidae > Pomacea > Pomacea maculata. The sequence goes on along the minus strand of SRHC01000817.1, from coordinate 7,980 downwards.
AGCAGCATATGCAATCTGTCTTGTGCAAAGATTTGTCTTCACAGAGCCCTGTTGTCAAGTCTATTCACACCTTAAGTAGTATCCCTCAGACTTTCACAAGTTATGGAGTCCATCACATGCTTGCAATTGTCTTTATAATACACTGGATTGTATTTTTTCTTTGGAAGTAGAAGTATCATAACAACTGCATGGCAACTTTTTTAAACGTTGAACTGTACCAGGCTGCCATGTTTTCAGATGCTGTGTGGCACCTCTTATAACACAACCGTTACATGCCCTATGTGGTTACAGGTCAAAGAAAAAAATCACAGTCATTTGGAAGCCTCAGCACAATCACATTTTGAAGGTGTCTTCACACCTGCAGCCTTTCATCTCTCTCACAGACTTCAAGGGGTTGCAGTCAAGCTCGCCAGCCTCTTAGGACATCATGGGATAACACTTTCTTGTGCTCTTCCATGAATTCTCGTACAAGTCGCTTGGCTTCTTCCTTACCTGTGGACAAAGTAAAAATCTGCATTTGTTATTGGCTGAAGACAAACCACGCACCTTGGACAAATCATTCAAGGGAGCTACAAGGATTTTAGATCATTTTAGATGACACTACACATATTCAAGTATCATACCTGAAAACAGAGCAGCCTAAATCTTCTCTTTGCCAATGTCCCATACTATTAGTAAACTCTTTCTGAAGGTTTATTCCCTAAGTTTTAACAGCAACATTTTACAAGTAAAACTGAACAGTGTATACTCCTAAAAAGACAAAGATGTTCGATTAATTTCTGTGTAAAACGTGCAATTATATGGGTAGTAGCTACTTTTAACTTAGGAAATGTCTTGGACAACAGCTTAATTCACACTAGGAAACCATCGTGCCTTTAGCTCAAGCCAGCACAGCTTCACTGACAGACTAGCCAAAGCAAAGAACTTTATAGGAAAGGAGCTGCTGATTCAGTCTCTGTTGTCTCTTAATAAAAGCCTTTGCAAAAAATAACTATTTCGAACAACTTCACACATTTTTCACTATTTTTGGGCATTTATAGAATAACTACTATAAAACACACTTGACACATTTTTGTTTCTACAAACAAACAAGCAAGCAAGCAGAAAGAGACCTAGCTAAATTAGTAGTACAAATGAATCCAGATGACAAAATCCTACGAAGGTAAGTTTCATATCTCCATGTCACTTCTTCCCTCCCTCCCTCACTTTCTCACTCTCTAGCTCTCTCTCACACACTTATTCACTAAACCAAGAAATGAGCAGCTGGTGGACACTTGGTACATTAACTCCACACAGTGTCAGTGTACTACAGCTCTACATTGTCATTGTCATTTATTTATTTTATTTTTGTGTGTGTGTGTTTAGTTTTGAAGAGATAAGTCAGAACAGGAAACAAGCAGAATTATTTACTTGGAGTAAAAAAAAAAAGTTGTCAAAACACTGCTTGCAAAGGACAAAAATATCACTTTTATAAACTTTGGCAGATCAAAAAAACAAACTGAGTTGACTGTTGTTTTGTGGTATATTTGATTTAGTCTGTTTTTTTTTTGTTCTGCTTGTACATTTGTTGTTTAAGGGAAGGTTTAAAAGTTTTGACAGTGTAATCAGCAACAGGGCCAGTGCAACATGTAAGCACAAAAATATTACCAGCTAATACAGTAAAACCTTTCTATTAAGACTTGCTAAAATCCACCAAAATCACGTCTTAACTGAGAGGGGTCTTGTTAGGGAGACTGACCAGTTGGCTTTCATTTCATGAACCCCAACTTCAAACAAATGTACAGGTGCAAGCAAAAATGTTTTGCGCATCAGGGAATGAGTAATTACAGTAATGTTTCTTTCCTGATCAACAGGAAGAAAAATAAGAGGAGGAATTACCAGGTAGTCTACAAGATCTGTGTGTGTGTGCTTTAAAAATTAGTCATTTTACCTGAAAGTAAAAATTTCTTACTTTTTGGGTTGTTACTAAGAGGACTTAATATGAGGTTTTGCTGTACTGACAGTATTTTAAATTCAACAAATTTTACTGCAAGTTAACCATCCTAAGACACAAACACTTCAAACACTCTGTTTACAACAATACCGCTGACATGACAAACATTTCTGCATTGCTGCAAAGCTGTCTACAGTTGACTGTGACTAGGATACTGAGCAAGGTTGACTGTTGAGAGGATTTTACCAGCACAAGCGCAGAAAGCCACACAACTACATCATGCACTGCACAGCACAAATGCAAAATCAAGAAGATACTACATACAATTACCAGATGTAGGCAGTCCTTTGGTCATCTCCATCACATTATGTGATATTGACCGAGCAACACTTTTGAACAGTTCCTGCAATCCGTTTGTACACATGCACTTAGAAGAGATTTTTTGAAAGCAATTTTACTTGACATTAGTACATCACTCTTGTATCACAACTAAAAAGAAATACTTGCAATAAATTTATTCACTGGTTTATGAAAGAACCAGTTGTATTTTGAGTGAGAAATATGCACAGATTTCTGTACAGTCTTCTCACACATGTACTGATTAATCTGAACTTCATCATTTACTTTTATCATTGCTAGTTTGACTGATACAAAGATTCTATAATCTCAAAAACCATCTTGCCAGCCTGCCTGAATAGTTGCTTCATGACACAACCCAGACAGCTTTCCAAACAGACCTCAATTGGATCATTGATTGAAATATGATTTTATAAAAAAATAAAAAGTGCATTAGCAGAACTGTTGGCAATTACCTTGTTTGCAAAACATCCAGCCTTGTAATGAGGTGTTAAATACTTGACTACAAGATCTGCCACTTCTTTTTTGTCCTGATCAGCATTTTCTGTTGCCAGCTTCTCTTTTCTGACATTATCATCCTTTACCTTTGTCTGGTTATTGGAAGTGGATGAAATGCTGGCTTTGTCAGAGGCTGATGACTCAGCTTTAGATCTCTTTGTTGAAGCTGACTGTTTACCAGCTTCTTCCCACCCAGGCTGAAAAAAGACAGACTACTCAAGAACATATATTCAGAGACAGATAAATCATCACATTGTTTTCATAAATTAATGAGACTGAGAGATAAGATGCTTAATGTACATTTGTTGACAAGTAAAGTTTGTGACGGATACATTCCTATATCAATGTTATATGCTACTGCTTTTACAAACACTGACTTGTTCATATGTTTGTACCCAAAACTTAAAAAAAGAAAACAGATGACAGTATTATGTACCAAAATGCTCATGGAAGCTGGGGGAATGAGAAGAAAATATGTGTGTGTGTGTGTGCGAGAGAGAGAATTTGATGACTTGTTTATTTAAAAAACAAAACAGAGAAAAGTTGTCTGTAAGGGTATGAATGAGAAAGTTATTGCTGAAGAAATAAATGCTTTGTAAATACTGAAACTACATATGTTCCCTTATTAACATTGTGGGATTCTAAATGCTACAGTCAGTCAGTCATCCATTGACTGGTACCTGTCGCTGGAGGGAGCACATGGATAGATGCAGCAGCTGATAGGGCTCACCGCTCTTGCCTATTTTGAGCGATAGTGAGCAGGTCCTGAACAGGACAACCATTCCAGTCTTTGATGTTCATAAGCCTGTTCTTTCTCTAGCCACCCCAACATCAACTATTCTCCAAAGTACCTTGAAGGATAGTCTTCGGAAAGGTGCTGTGTTGGGTCACATGGCCAAAGAAGACCAGCTTGACTGTTGCAAGTAGCGGTTCCTGGTGTCTTACGAGTGTGGCAACCTTACTACATACAAAATAGTTGGTTCTATGCTCTCTGTATGAGATCTGGAGCAGCCTCCTAAGGCACATGTTCTTGAATGTCTGGATTCTACTTCCGTTTCAGTGAGCAGAGTCCACGTGTCACATCTGCAAAGCAGGATCAGTAGTACCAGGAATTTGTACAGATTGTACATTATAATGAACCTGATCTTATAGCTATAAGATCAAGTTTCTCTGTTTTGTTCTTATCTATGCCAGATCCTATCTAGCTTGACCATGGTCGCTGTTGCTGTCACAATCCTAATGTGAATATCTGATGTAGAGCTGCAGTCCTTGAAGAGGTAGGCTCCCAAGTACTTGAAGCTGCTTACCTCTTTGAACTGTACCCTGTTCATATACATCTCTGCTTTGCTGTTGACATTGGTTATAACTTTGCTCTTTCCATGCTGGTCTCCATTCCACACCTGTTTGAACCATCTGTCAGTTTGTTGGCAAAAATCTTGCAGATTTTTTTTAGTGCCTGCTAACAAATCTCTGCAAAGCACAGGTTGCAGATCGGCCTTCCACCAAATGAAATGGAAGTGTGATTGAGGATGGTTTCGCACATGATGTTCTCAAAGAAGATATTAAACAGCACCGGTGATAGGGTATCCCTGACATATGACTACTGTGGTGCAAAAGTAAGCTCCTACTTGGTTATCCAGCAGTACTACACTCACTGAGCTATTACATAGTGCTTTGACTTGAATGAGGCCTTCTTCGATGTTGAATTTTCCCATCACATGCATTATCCCCTCGTGAAAATTAAGAAAATTACTTCATTAAAAATAAGTACAGTACTGACCTAATATAAATGCTCAGGAGTGAAGCCCCGGATGAATAGGACCTCTCTGGTTTCATCCATCAACAATTAATCTGAGTATCACACTTTAGAATGATATTCAGAAGTTTCTTTAAACATGACCAAAAGAACTCAAAGTACAATTATTAAATAACTGTAGAAAATGTCCAGCCTACCTGAGGACATCTCTTTCGAGGATCCCTGGTTGGCTTGTTTTTGTGATTTGAAGTTTCTGTATCTACCTTCCTAAAATTAAAAAAAAGAGAAAGAGGAACAGATGTTGAGTCATATAACATTTTCCTTTTTTTTTTTAAATATTAATTTTCTTATGTTTAAATCATTCTACATACCCACAGCTCTGTCTCATAGGTTGCTATTAGTCCACCCTTCTCACCTCCCATCAGTTCTCATTTGAAAGTTTGGAGACCAAGTCCCTTGTCTTTGACTTTTATGATTCAAAGGAAACAGTTAACAAATAACAACACTGTAGACTTACACACTAGAGGTGCAGAAAAATCCTGAAACCTCACCTGGAGCTATGAGAAGAGTGACGAACATGTTCTTTTTTCCTCTCTCGCTTATGTTCCACACAATGTTCTGAAATCCTAGAAAATGTTTTATTTTCAGACTCTTGTTCTTCTGATTTGTAGTCCTCTCTTTCCCAGAAATACACAATCTTTGGTACACCTGGCTTTGCTGATGGTGCTATTTGAGAACTGTTCTCATTTGCAGATGTTGTTTGAGAACTCTCCTTATTAGCACCTTGTTGTAGAGCTTTCACAATGTCCGCATTTTCCTGCATGTTTTCAGGCAAAGACATCTCTGCCTGATCTTGCTCCGTGACAAAGCCAGAATCATTTACTTGAAGAAAAGAACTACTTGTTCTAGTTGTTTCATCACCTGAGTCATATCCAAACACTCTTTTCTGTGAGAGAGAAGATTCTGAGGATGACTCATCTTCATCTGCCAAACTGGATGCAACATCTTTAGTGCCTTCCCCACACTCATGTCTGTGCAAACCAGAAACATGATACAGTGACTCCCTTGCTTCCGAGTAAAAACAAGGGTGTGGCATCTTTTCTGATGACATCTTCTTGACATCTCTCACTAGTTTTGTAATGGAGACTTTGTACATGTTTGCTTGCTTGGCAGAAAGAAAAATCTCATGCTCCAGGTCCAAGGCACAGCAACGAGATTCACAATCTGCTGTTCTAACTTGCTCCAAGTCATGCTGAAATGCTTCTACAAAGTTTTCATACAAAGCCTTCTCAAGCATTTCAAAGCAGTGTTCACGTGTCTGAAATGATAGAATAATACAAAGGAACTGAAAAACAAATGCATTTCAACTTACAGAGATGCTTCTTAGTTTTTATTTTATAAAAAGTACATAAATAAAGAGATATGAAAAAAGAATTATACAAATCACTGGGGATTTAAAGACCTCCTGGAAACAGAAAAATGATGCAAATTAGACTGGTGTGGGCATATCTCAATATCAACAGCATTTGAGTACTGAAGAGGGTAAAGTAAAAAAGCACATGATAAAAGAAATGTGCAGACCATATCCAAGAGTGGACAGGTTTATCATTCAACAGCTCCTAGAGTGTCAGAAAACCAAGTGGCAAAAGATGGTAATAGGATCACTATTGTAGTTCCAGATCCAATCAAGGCTAAAGAAGTGATGATTATAATATAAACAGATGCAATTGCACTATCGTACTTTGATGAATTTTAAATATCTACAAATCTATATTATAACAATGCTTTTAAGCTGATAAGGGTGAAAAAACTATATCTTTTCTACCATTAAAACAAATATGCTGCTCAAAATGACCTAAACAAAAGCAAGACAATTACTGAAGTGTATTTCACCTTCACTGCTAATCTAGGCACTCTTTCGCTTGCAGCATCTCGGAGAGGACACCACGGTGATGGAGGTTCAAAAACTTCTTCTTTCTTCTCGGGAGTAACATCTGTCTTTGCCTGAGAAGTGAAGGAATGACGTGGTTCACAACAAACAGAGTGAAATGATTCTTTAAAGACGTGTCTTCATTTGAGTTTTTTTCATGTTTTAGTCTACAGCATGCTTTTAAATAGCTACTGTGCCATACTATTAATATTTTAAGTTCCCGCAAGTTCCACTTGAGAAAAGGATGATGTTTTACTGAGAAATTATTTTTCCCTAATATTTTACTAATTATGTGAAGGAATTCATAGAATGTAATTAAATTAATCTCTTTTCTTCAATATGCGAGCATCAACAGTAAACTGCAACATTGTCTTTATTATCCATTTAGTATTATTGATGCATTATAAAAAAAATATTGTACAGCATCTGATGAAACAACTGAGAATACAGGTAGTCCTCGACTTACAACGGGGATCCGTTCTTAACGCGGCGTCGTAAACCAAATTTCGACGTAAGTCGGATCATACGTTCATACAGTACTGTACCATAATAACAGTACAGCACTGCAAACACTTAGCCTATCCTAACACAGTACCCTACATAATTATCAATAAACATTAGTACAGTAAAATATTGTGCAGTACACTACGCTTTGTTATCACTGTCGCTTTCATAGGAGCAGATCCTTTCACATGTTCAAGGATGTGATCTTTATCCTTGATAATCGTAGCGACAGTCGAACGACTAAGTCCTAATGACCTGCCAGTTTCTGTTGCTGTTTCCCCCTTCTCAGATTGCCTTATGACTTCTGCCGCACGTGGAATGTAGCGCACGTACAGTTCGACTTATGACGCTAAACCTCGTAAGTCGGAATGAGCGTCGTTTACAGTGTCGTAACCACGAAACGACTTAACTCGAGACCGTCGTAACCCGAGGACTACCTGTATAGGAATTACCTCTGCTATTCAAATAAAGTCTTGATTTTAATTTCAATATTTTAAACTTTATAATACTTTTTCTCAAATTTCAGTCTTCTTAGCTTTATGTAGAAGACCAACTTTATTTTCTTTCACTGTCTGTCAAGTAATGAGACTACAGTAATGTCATTTTTCACCAAACTTTATAAAACAAGGGAGGCTAAGCAGTTAAAAAAAAAAGTATTCAAAAGAAAGAAATTTTACTGTCTTCACTAACCCCTTTGCGAAGCTTAAATTGGTTATTGATAAGTTTTTGTCGATCATCTTTCTCCATTTTCTCCATACGTCTTTGGTAATCTCCTTCACCTTCTTCATCATCATCTGCATCTTTGTACTCATCCCATTCTCTAGAAGAGTTTAAGAGCATAAAATTAAAAATTACTCTGATAAAATTAAAAATTACCAAATTTTATTTAAAAGTGTTTTCCAAAATCACAATGATTTGACAAATTTAGTAAAACTAATCATCCCTTCCCCTGTGGGACCCCGGGGTATGCTTGCCTAGCAAGCATTGTAAGAATAGGGTCCC
>SRHC01000816.1:96792-117888 GCA_004794325.1 Pomacea maculata | reverse complement strand
ACTCCCTCACACCTTCCCTCTGTCACGTGACTGTCACCCGGCTAGCGACCACCCCCCCCATATTGCCAGCCTCCACCCTCCCTGTGTGCGTGCTATGTTCCATCCACCTAACTGCGATGTCCCACACTACCATACAGTTTAGTAATCGAGCACTGCGCGGAATTTCACAACTTGTGCCTTTTAACAGTCACAAAAAAAGTGGCATAGTAGGGAGAGTAGGGGTGGCATAGTAAATTTTTTTTTACATTGAATTTATAGTCGGGACCGAGCAAAAGTGGCATAATACCGAGAGTGGCATAGTAGAGGGGTGGCATAGTAGGGAGATTTGACTGTATATACATCTACTGTACTGCCGCACTCGTCCCCTCGAGCGTGTGCAAACTTGAAACTCCATGTTCCGTGTATCTCACCTGTCCCTGGATCTGGGTGTCGGCAGAGAAAGTCTGCGAAGACGTTATCCGTCCATTTGATGTACCTGATTTCTGGTCGGTATTGCAGCAGTTCATTTAAATCGTCTTCCCATTTTCTTGTTCTACTATCTGAAAAAAAAATCTCATTATCCATTCAGCAGGAGACTCGGCCACCATCGCTGTGCGGCTGTTATCTCTATGTCACAATCTGTGACAGGGCTTCAACTCTATTTTAGTTGAAAACCAAAGCTGCAAGCCTTATCCACCCCGCAAAAGAGAACGACACAAAGGTCAGTAAATGAGAGGACTATTGTAGGAGGGTTTAATTGAAAGTCATAACGGATCATGCTGATAGCAATTATATATATATACCTACTTTCAAGGTATATTTTGCAGGTGTACTTCAATACATCTCACATCAAGTCTATAATTATATCTATAGATATAGACTCCCGTTGTATTCAAAACAAACAAAAAGAAATTTGAACTTTAAGAGCAAACTCAATCTCCTGTTTGATAAATACTCGTTTCCTATGAAATGCTGATCTTTATAATATATTTGAAGGTGATACCAAGACGCAATAGAAGGACATATAAAAAGTACAAACAGTGCTTCAAGACAGTCAAAGCTAAGCAGTATGTTCAATACGACTGTAACTCCTTGTCGACTAAGAGGTTCCTGCTTGAGTTCTGAATGACCTGTGTGTTAAACAAGAGTAAACACGGGTACATCTCTAAAATGTCGGGTATAGTAATCGGTTGTCGTGTCTAGGAGTCGTGGACCGCTGCACTTTTTGCAGCAATGGGTAATCTTTATCCGTCGCAAGCCGATTGCAAGATCAAGTACAACTTTATTTGCAGCAGGTCTAGAACAAGGCATCATATCAGTGTAATTTAACCAATGAGGTTATTAAATGGCGGTTATTTAGGTGAAATTTTTTATAGGGAGTGGCGACCGCATGTTCGTAGCACTTAAACACAACCACAATTTTCATCTGTCGAGTTTTTATGCAGTTATCATCTGCAAAGTATTTTTAATTAACTTTTGCGGCAATTTGTAACATAATAATTGTATTTTATCTTTATCCTTACATTTATATCTTTCGGTAAAATTAATTAAATCGCTATATGACTTATCCCCGATTGCACGTTAACCACCGACTAGGACGTACTGCACATGCGCGAACTACCCTCATTGAATGACCTTAAAATATTTATCTTTATTTTATCTTTTTTAGTCCAACAACCCATGACTATTAAAGTCTATGCTACAGTTTATAGACCTGCATATACAACAAATGGTTATATTTGTTAGTGTGCCAGGCATCTTGTCCAGTAAACCAATACATTACTACTGCAAGAGCCAAAAAAGCAATTGTTTTGTTGTTGTTGAAAGAAAGCATTAATGTTTGGGATGTGTAGATGACAGACAACATTGTTAGTGACAGAATACAACCACATTTACGTGGTGTGAGTTTTAAAAATTATAGGTTTTGTTTTCTTCTTTTAAATTAAAATGAAAAAGTGTATTTGCATAAGACAGAGACAAAAATGGGAAATTAGGTCAAAAGTTCAAAATTTATCTAAAATGTTTTCTCTATTATATGCAAACATAGTGCTAAAACAATAGCTTTTATTAGAATAGATATTAGGATTTGAATATTACTTGCCATTTTTTTTTTTTGTAATTCGCTTTTGCTTAAGTACAAATCCATGTCGATTTGAGTAACCCGCAAATAATTCAAACATGGCTCTTGATCGGCTAGACTTTTCCTACTTTTGAACAGAACAAAATACCTGATTGGTTGACTTTTCAGCTGTTACATGTAAGTATTCCTTACCAGAACAAATCCTGAATGAATCAAGAGTTTTCTCTTTTGTGTAGTTATTAGACACTACCCTCCCTAGAAGGACAGCTTCATAATAATCGGTGTAAAACGGAACGACTGAGTAGATGACAGCCACCATTGTTAAATCATAAAAAATACACAAACAGACGCTATACACTGAATAATATAATAATAGGAGGTAAATTTAGCAGTTAGGTTTCAAGACTTCTCACATCCACATTTTTTTTTTTTTTTTTTTTTTTTTTATATTTGAAATTGCATTCTAAAATGAGTGTACGAACTCATCCACAATCTTGTTTTCTATACTCTCGTCTATACTCGTTTGTTATGAAACGTTAATATCTATAAAACTTTTCGAAACTATCGAGGTGAGTTTAAAGCGCATTGCAAAAAAACAATAAATGAATAGTGGAGACAAGGCTTGGGGACAGCCGATGTCAAAACTGAACTGAACATTTTGGGAACGAGGCTACACCTGTCAGGCAGCATAGGTTTGTGAGGCAAAGTATTTCTTCATGTTTTGTGTCCGCCACTCACTCCCCCTCTCTCTGAGTCCTTTAAACGAGTATTAAAACCCACTTCTCCCAGCTACTAACAGTTCAGTTCTAACGTGTGCTCTCTTTGCTTTCATATCTCTTGATGAGTCTGTCCTGCTGATATCTACAACATCTGTGCGATCTAATAGTCAACATGTTATTTTCCTAACTTCACAGGTAGTTTGTATGTTTAACTGCCGCATTCTTTAGTCTTTTTAGTGGGGTTACTGATCGGTGTGACAGTGAATCTGTTCTGTTTGTATATTTGCTGCAGTTACAAGAAGAATATCTCTGGGCAATGAGTCACGTGAACATGCGATACCCTATATACTCTGTCGCCGTGATATACCTTAGCTGCTGGCATGGCCTAAAGGTGAGGAACATACTGTCACCTGTTTTAAATAATAGAGAGGAAGGAGGGACCACCGGGAGGAAGGACCGATGGCTTGATGGCTCCTTCTCTGTGACAATCTACAGTCTGTAGCAGGAGGCGGTATCCCACCTTTTCTCTCTCTGTCTGAACACAGCCTGCACTACCATACACCTCACAGCTTGTCTCCAGTATTATTCTCCCCAGAAAGCTCTTCTCCCATTTCGATTCAGCCTTTCATTCTTCCGCATCACGCGTGCCTCCCTGTCTCCGCCTTTGTTCCTAAGGCAGGCCCAGAGACAACCCCCATTGTCCCACTCCAGCGTCTGAGGAGTTCTTTTGTCACCTGGTCTTTGTGTTTTAATTGCACCTTGTAGTTAAGTTAACCGTTAGCAACTAATAAACAGCGGGACTAGTCGGTAACGACTGTTTAATGAGCACAGAGTGAAAAACAAACTGCGACATTCCTGTGCATGTAACGACCGGGTGGATGTACAGGTTCTTCCTCGCCCTTTCCATCCTGTGCTTGCGGAGTCTCGACTTTTCTACTTTTGTCCTCCCTTCGTTTCTTCATCCCGTAACATTTATCTATGTGTGATTAAAGTTGATTAAAGTTGTTATCTGTACCGTTCATTTCGCTGTTATTGGGGTGTTTGTTCATCAGAGGTTTGACAGGAACATCATGTCCCTCCTCTGGCTGAGCGAGTGGGTGTGTGCTCGTGCCGCTGTGTGAACGGTTGTGATCGTGCATCAAACATTCTGCTTCTTTGAGCCTACATGTATAGGCCAGAATATATGCTACAACCCACACTCCTTCATTAGCACACAGATTATTTCAGATGGTTCCTCGGCTACATACCAGTATCTGTTTTCAGAAAATATCTCAATTAAATTGCATTGACGTTTTGTTTCTTTTAGATGCATTGTATATTAGTTCATGCTTTTTAATAAATGTACTTTTTTTTCTTCACTCACTCTGTTTTTTTAAACAGATGCTTCTAAACAAAATTCCGAGAAGCAATCCCTGGATATGAGACATTTAACGAAAAAAAAAAACCAAACAACAAAAAAGACACAGGCGAGAAGCACGTGGTAACAAAACAAAACAAAAAATAATGTGCAACCAGAAATCAAAGTGTTCTTGTGAAAACAAAACAAGAAATCGATGAGATAGAAACAACTCTTTTTTTTCCAAGTGGATAGCCATGCAGAAAACCTTTTAGCTTTGCAGTGTCGGTGACATCAGTTTTATAAACAATGCTGTATAGAACAGCAAAAATTAACTATAATAAATATAAAAAGCAACATTTGAATTAATATATATATATAAAAAATAAAGTATGTAAATGTTTAGCACTAAGAGCTTGTAAAACTTGTGTTTTTGTTTTAATTTCCTCTCTATGGACCTAGCATAATGATAATTCTCCTTTTCAGTTACCGTCTGACATAAGATATAAAAACTATATCTGTATCTCTTTATAATTGCACCATTTAATTTTTTTTCAGTTGTTCTCTAAAGTGGTGCTAATTTTGTTGTTTCTACTGTAGCTAAGTGGGAGTAAGTAAATTTAAACAGCATTATTATCAGCGACCACAAGGGGAAGTTAGGGAATAATAAATGTGCAGCCGTCACACATATGAGTGACGTCCCTTCTCCTAGAATGGAAGCAGTTGTCTGCAATTTTAGGATTTTAAATCAGTTTGTTTTGCTTTCAACCCATCTTTATTAACGGTGGGTAAAGCGCTAGTGATTGTAGGTTGTCTCCCATTTAAGTTGTATATGTGTGTGTGTGTTTGTGTTTTGTTTTGGTTTTTCTTCTCCAGGTAATGCCTGACGTACAGGAGACATGGGTGTACATTTTAACACTCATGTAAAAAAATAAGTTTTACCGTCTTTCCGTTAATTTTCACGAAAAGAGCTAACAACAGAGCGAAGCTGTAATCAGCAGCATCCAAGTAAGAGTGTCTTGTATAAAGGAAATATTGAATGTGTTGGCCACCCTTTCTACTGCCGTGTGTTTGACCAGCAGGATGGGGTATTATTAGCTTCGTGTCTATGGGAGCCTCCCACCGGGTATCTCTTTGCTGAACGTGTATATACACAAAAGAAATCCCTTGGCTGAACAAAATTCTTATGACATAGAATAACAGTTACTAAATGGTGTCGTCATGTTTTATTCAGTTGTACACACGTGAAATAGCCAGTGTGATGGAGCGATGTTCTTAGTTCTGCACGGAACCACTCAGGCGAAGTAACTCTTCCTGCTAAAAGGTAATAGTCGCCATGCGATTGGTCATGACGTCACTGGAGAGGGCGGGGCGTCTAGCTGTCAATTGTGACACAGACCTCAAACAGACAGGTGAGCGAGCCTGTGGGACAGTGTGTTAGTCACCGGAGCATCCACGCCCCGTACATCCACCCGGTCGTTACATGCACAGGAATGTCGCAGTTTGTTTTTCACTCTGTGCGCATTAAACAGTCGTTAGCGACTAGTCCCGCTGTTTATTAGTTGCTAACGATTAACTTAACTACAAGGTGCAAGTAAAACACAAAGACCAGGTGACAAAAGAACTCCTCAGATGCTGGAGTGGGACAATGGGGGTTTTCTCTGGGCCTGCCTTAGGAACAATGGCGGAGACAGGGAGGCACGCGTGATGCGGAGGAATGAAAGGTTGAATCGAAATGTGAGAAGACCTTTCAGGGGAGAATAACACTGGAGACAAGCTGTGAGGTCAATGGTAGTGCAGGCTGTGTTCAGACACAGAGAGAGAATGATGAGACCGCCACCTGCTACAAACAGTAGATTGTCACAGAGTAGGAGACATCCAGCCATCGGTCCATCCTCCCGGCGGTCCCTCCGTCTTCTCTTTTATGTGAACAGGTGACAGTTGGCTGCTTGGTTGTTTGAGTCTACGCCGTGCCAGCAGCTAAGGTATATCACGGCGACAGGGTATATATTTATATGTTAGGAGGACAGATTAATCAAGAGATACTAAAGGGATTGTAAAAGCAAAATAAAACCGCTTAAAATCTCGGTAGTTTTTTTGGTCACACAAAGTCAAAGACATTTTGTTGCATATAGAAAATCCTACTTAGTACTAAAGAAAACATAAAAAGGAACGAAGGGAACACACACATATATATTATAAATTAAAATAATAATCAGAGTAGAGCTTTTTCCACTTAACTGTCAGACTACTTTTTATGATAAAATATGGTCATTATTAATATAAAAGCATTGTTTGATATATCAGGTTTATGTATTTAACATGCATACTAATGCTATATATATATATATAAAGATATACAGGCGTACCTTTCCTTGTATAGGATGAGGGAAATGTAAGTAGAGGATTGGCGTCTCAAAGCATTGCAGGGTTCGATAATTGTGGGGCGAATACTTAATTGGGTTATCTCCATGGTGAGGGGCTGGGTATTGACCCCAGGAGCCACAGGTCACGGGACTACAACCTTTATCTTCTTTTATTGTTACATGTTATTTTCACACTTCTTGACCAGCGTCAGTTAATCATAGATTCACTAAATAAACAACCCCGGGGAATTATCACGTGGTCCAGATCAGATACGAGCAGAGAAAACGTGATTTAAAAAAAAAACTACGTTCACCTGTAGGGTGTGTGGTTTGTCGACTCTTCGTCGCTCACAGAAAGGAAAAATACATCATTCTGTCATCAGAAGAGAAGAACTACCGTACACTGGAGAAAAATAAATCTCTGGAATATCTTCTACCTGTTGCATTGATGGCAGTTGCCAAACTAACTCGTACGAAGAAAATGATTGTTTTGTCGTGTCATGTTATGGATGGTACTGTGTGCGACTGAATTGTGGTCATGTAAGGGACTGAATTGTGATTGTGCCTAATGTGACGGATGTGTGATCGTATTTTTCATTGTTAATGCTGCGTGGTTCTATCGATAGCTTCTTATGGAGTTGTTGATAACTGCCGTCTGGGATAATGTCGTACATTGTTATATAATACAAACAGCATCAAACCAATAACGAGACATGATAATATGCATTGTTTGGTGCGATACGAGTCTTACAGACAGCACAACGGATTGCTGAATACCCGCTTTCCCAGATATATACCCGTTTTGAGGCTTACTCACCCACAGCTCGAGAATACGTCTTTAACCCATAACTTCAACTTATGAAAGTACATGGGTTTCCTTCTTATTTAAATCATAACATACCATGTTAGTTTCTAAAATTGACTGTTAGAGAAACTTTTATTATTTGTTTGTTTTTTAAAGCTTTTTGAGTCCACATGTAAGGTGGAATTGGATTGGCGTTATAAAATCCGCTTTATATTCTTAAGATATATGTACAATACTAAAAATAGATGTACAATGTGTTTAGAGCATACTCACACTCGTAAGGAGCATGCTCTTAGTACTTAAGACCAAGAACGAGACATAGGCAGTGTACAGACAGTAAAACAAGTGAACAACATAGGAACAACAGATAAAGAGAAGAGGATAAACAATACTGATGACGAATAAAAGACAAATATAAAAATGTAAAGAAGACTGATACAATATAAAGCAATACAATACAGTATAGTACAATACAATACAGTATAGTACAGTACAATACAGTATAGTACAATACAATGCAATACAGAAAATAGAGTATAGTACAGTATAATACAATACAACTTTATTTTACACAAGAACAATTTAGAGAGCGGTTATCCCTCATTCTCGTTGTCGCTTATACCCATTTAAAAATCATATCACAAAATGTAAGATGTAGTAGTACGTGGTTCGGGTACATTGCCTAATGTTTTGCTGCCACACATCATTAATTTTTGTAGTATATGGATTTTCATCCTCAAATAAGGAAATCAAAGTTCCTAAGGGGAAACAAAGACACCCAGAAGCTTGCTGTCTGAAAATTCCCGATCGCTATTGACCTAATCAGTTGACAAACAGTTATGTTTAAAGTCACAGTCGGTCAGCAAGTACTACACAGTTCATTCTCTGTCTATTACGAATTTATCTCTGTTGCTTTTAAATTTCCTGACGGACATCTGAAACGGATCTTGTCGTCCGCTCAGATGGGCTAACTAGACCTGTAACTGTTCTATGTTGGCAACAAAGGTTGTTGGTCACCTCCATACGGATGACAAAAAAATACTAAAGCATTGGCCTGAAGTCCTACAGGAGAATATTGAACTTACTATAATAGTCTGAAGGGAGGGAAGTGTCCAGTGGTTTACAACGATGCACAAATGGAGGGAATAAGACCCAGTGCGGGTATTCAATTCTCTGTGTTAGAAAATCTGGAAAAACATACGGTAGCCTCAAGTCTTCTTAAGACTATTTTTCTGTCATACCCATAGGAAAAAAGGCAACAACTGGCTGTGCAAGAACTATTAAACGATAAACCTAATTATTCGTTTGGAACCGCCGAAACAACTGATGGATGAAGAAATCTTAAGAAAAGGATGGCATTAGATCAGGCCTTGCACAGTACAGTTGAGTATACCTTGAACAGTGTAGATCGAAAAACATCCAAAAAAAAAAAAAAATTGTCGAGTACCTCCATCACACGTTTATGGACTTCAATAAGGCTTTTGATAGAGCCTGGCACGAGGAACTGTTATGCGTTATCCGAAAATTTAACATTGGGATGCTCTCACCTTTCTCACTGACAGGGATCCAGGCATTCTAAACCAAATGTTTTAGAAGACTCTCAAATTTCTTACAATGAAGACAAAACTAACAATTGTTTTACAATGTTGTACCACCACTGCCTAGGCGGTAATAAACTATTTTGCAAAAAGGTATGGAGGTAATGGACAAGAATAGATTAGGCCAGTGATGCACAACCTTTTTCGGCCTGCGGGGCATATTCCCTTCCGACACGCGTGTCGCGGGCCGCTTCACCGCAAAAATTACAAAAAAAAAAAAAAAAAAAAAAAAAAAAATAGAACATACCATTTTTATTAGAAAAAAGTTGTACTTAGTGGGATATTTGAAGCTGCTTTTTCGAAACCAGCTTCTGAATGTCTAGCTGCATCAAAGAAACACCAAGTCTGAGCACTGAATCGAAATGTTCGTCCGCGAGGCGATGACGTAAGATGGGTTTCGCCCGTTTCATCACTGAAAACGTTTGTTCACACACATAAGTACTTGTAAACATCGTGATCATCCTTAACGCTTGTTTTCGGAGATTTGGAAAAGTTTCTGCAGGCAACACTGCGTAGAAAGCAATTGTCTGCATCGCTCGAAATTTGTCAAGTAGGGATGTCTGGCTTTGCAAGTCAATCAGTTCCAGTTGCAGGTCTGTCGGGGCACTTGACACATCTGCCGCAAATGGATTTTCGAAGAGACGTATTTCATCCCTCAAATCATGAAAATCCTTAAATCTTTCACTGAAATTATCCTTCAAGAGCCCCAAAAGTTCTATCATTCTTTCTTTGGGAAAAGACATATGTTGCTGCTGATCCTGACGTAGAGATGTACACGTTGGGAAGTGGACAAGCTGCATCCTTCCCGCCTGCTGAATGAAGAGTAGTAATTTCGCTTGGAATGCTGTTATGTCCGCATACACATGCGAAATCAACTTGTCTTTCCCTTGTAGTTTGGTGTTGAGTTCATTCGGATGTGACGTGATGTCGCATAAAATCGCCAAATCCCACATCCACGAGGGGTCGTTCAGCTGAGGCACTTGCTTTGATTTCTCCGTCATAAAAATGTCAATCTCATGTCTCAAATCAAAAAACCGTTTAAGTGCCTTTCCTCGGCTTAACCAGCGGACTTCACTGTGAAAGAGAACGTCTTCATATTCGCATTCTATTTCTGTCAAAAATTCCTTGAAAGTTCTGTGGTTCAACGCCTGTGATCTGATGAAGTTTACAGTGCTGACCACAATCTTCATCACATGGTCCAGATTCAACACCTTGCCACAGAGATTTTGTTGGTGAATAATGCAATGAAGCCGCAGAGGCTCGGTTCCATTAGACTCGACGACTTTTCTAATAACCCTTGATGCCAGTCCGCTGTGGCATACTTCTGGCACCATCGGTAGTCACTCCCACTAATTTTTCCCAAGGAAGAGCAAGACCCTCTATTACGGCTGAAACTTCTTTGAATAGGTCTTGGCCAGTGGTGTTCCCGTGCACGCCCCTCATGGCCGCTAACTCTTCTGTAAGTTCAAAATCGCTGTTTGTACCGCGAATAAATACCAAGAGTTGAGCGGTGTCGGATGAGTCGGTTGACTCGTCAGCAGCAATAGAAAACATTTCGAAACGTGCTGCTTTGTCCCTTAGTTTTGACTGGAGATGTTTCCCCATATCTTCCACTCGCCGTGCAATTGTCGTGCGAGAAAGGCTGACGGCTTCAAATGCATTCTTCTTTTTTGAGGACACAGTTCCTCCACCACTGCTAGCAAGCACTTTTTTACGCATTCACCGTCGGAAAATGGCTTCACTTCTCTGCTCAAAATGTGAGCAACTCGGTAGCTTGCAATTACCGCCGCCTCATTTTCTTGTCTTTTCTTGCTAAATATTCTCGTCAAGCCTCCAATTTCTTGACGTAACTTAGCAATCTTTTCTGTGCGGCTCGAACCAAGGATGCCATCATACTTGTTCTTGTGCTTTGTTTCATAGTGCCGTTTAATGTTGTGTTCCTTAAAAACAGCCACACTTTCTTTGCAAATCAAACACGTTGGCTTGCTATCATGTTGTATAAAAAAGTACAGATCTGTCCACTTTTCTTGGAAGTTTCTGCACTCTTCGTTTCTTCGGCTCTCCCATGTCACCGGCGCACAACTGTCACCCGCCACGACTAAAGGACATTTTAGTACTATGTCACAAACCTGCTGTGTTATTTTCTTTAAATGGTTTTTTTTTTTAGCTAGGAAGGGGATAGGAAATTGGAAAGGGGGAGGTTGGAAGTGTCAACAGTCTGAGGCGGGCCGCGCCATACGGGGATGGCCGGCTGATCTGTGTTTAATTAAGTTTGGTGTTGATAGGTTGTTTTGTTGGAAGAACAAAGGAAAGAGTGTAGTATTGTTTTGGATGTGTGTGGTGTGACTGGTTTTTTTTCTTGACGGGAGAGGAGCGGACGGTTTTTCTATTGCAAACAAATCTTGAACGACTTGCGGTGTAGTCCTGAATTTGCTACTTATCTAAAGATTGGTTTTGTTTTTCTCTCCAGGTTTTCTTTGTGTTTTTATTTCACTTTTGGTTAATTGTTCTTCGTCTACTCGCCTTATCCGCCTGGGATTCCTGACCAGCGCTGAGGTGAAAATAATTTCAAGAAGATTCCTCGTCTGAAAGACACTGTAGAGTGCAGGTGACATACTAGAGGCCCCGAAAGGTGTTGAGGGTCAATTTTGTGCAGTTTGACTTTTCTTTAAAAATGGATTCCTTGGTTATTGAACTAACAGGAAAATACACTGCTATGTTAAACTAAAAGTTAGAAATTGTCTTAAAATACATTTTAATCGCGGTACCCCCAGGCGATCCGTCCTGATTTCCACAGGAAAATGAAATTCAAACGCTGTTTTGGTATTGTTTCCCTGTAAGAACCCCACTGTTTTATACCTTGCTAGAAAGCCCGGAGTCTGTATTTTCAATCTGTTTAGCGACTGATTCAAGTATTAACCAATCAAAAGACCACTAATCCCCTGTAGAATGCGGCGTCCCTCGTTCTCAAACACTGGTTTACTCCAAAGACGAAAATCAAGAATGAAATCTATCAAAAGATTGAGAGACGCCCCTACGTAGGGATAAATACTTCTTCTTCCCTTTTTTTCGGTTTTTTTTTTTTTTTTCCATTATTATTACTAACATGCCGATTTTCTGTACTGTGGGCAGAAGCTTCGCGGGCCGGACCACTGTGTCGTAGTTGTTAGTGATATCAAAGTAACTGAATAAAAGCTCTCCTCCTTATATTTAATACGAGGCATGACTTCTTACCCGAGCATGTGCTGGCGAGAAGGGAAGTCCAGCTTATTTAAAACGATTTTATTGTAATGTGTTCAAAAATGTTCTTTTGAGGAAAGGTTAAAAAGGATTTTATTTAAAATGTTGCAGTTACATACATTTTAGACCATTTGTTCTTACTATTTGAAATATATGCTGACTTAAGTTTTACGTTTCATTAAGGAGGGATTAAGTTTAGTATTAGTTCAGTGTTTCTGGAGATTTCTGTATAGGTGTGAGTGCTATACTCTAGATTTTTATGCATACTTTATCAGAGTGAAACGATAGGCCTAAGACATTTTCTTATTTTTTGTGCTAACTAGTGTGCTGAGCCATATTCTGGCGATTTTTTCTGCGACAAAATTTCCGTCGAAAGCAGTGTTTGAATAAACTTAGCATAATCATTACTGGTCAAAGTAACCTTCGCATTTCCATTAGCAAATTTGAGTTGGTCAACGATACGCTTTCGTCTTTCTTCCTCCCTTCTTTTGCGTCTACGTTCCAGGTAGATGTTGATGGTGTACACGAAGGGGTTGACCGCAGCGTTAATAGGAAGAACAAAAATGGCGATCCCCACATTGACCTCTCCGGATATAGGGATACCGCTGGACGCAAGGATTCCCGTTAAGCCGACAGGAAACCAGCACAAGAAGTCGGACATCACTACTGTGATTAGACGTCTGGCAATAGTAACCTCTTTTCTTGCCTTCGATATATTTTGTACAGACATAGAATTGGTGTGAACAGACCAGTAAATCAAAGCCTGTCCAATAAAAATTAACATTAAAAAACTAAAATTTAAAATAATAATAACTCCAAACGCGTATGAGCGACCTGGAAATTGTACCCTGGAGGTTGGAAGTGGAACACAGATGCTTGTCTGGCTGTAAAACTGCCAGTGTGACGTCATCGGCAGTACAGGAACACAAGACAAGACCACACCTGTGAGCCACGACACTGCGCATGCGCACTGCGCTGAACGTTTGCCAAAGTGCACCTGGCTGAAAGGAAAACGGAGAACAAGGAAGCGGTCAACTGTAATGAGAAAGATGATGAAGACGGAAACTTCACATGACAGTAAAGACGTAAAACCTGCCAGTTTGCACAAACTGCTGTTTCTCCACCCGACATCCTCCCATACATAGGATCCTCTGTAGCGGAAGTCGGCGATACCGATGATTGACAGGTACAAACCCATCAGAAAGTCCGCCACACACAGGTTGGTGACGAAGACGTCATACCCGACGTTACCTGACGTTTTGTGCAACATCAAACGGTAAACCAAGGAGCTGAGGTTTCCCAGTAGCGCCAGTGAAGCAAAGATGGCGACTCCTGCTCGGTAGACTCCGGATCGCAGCAGATCGTCACAGGAAGACACTTCATCGGAAGGAGCGTGACAGTTGAGCACGTTGAAACCAGGGGGCAGTATGGCCGGACAGCACAGCTTGTAGTTGTCAGCAAAAATGCTTTGTAATTTAGTGAGAGATTGAAATATATCTCGTGGGAATACAGTCATAGGGCAAAGTCTAATGTCTAATATTCTTAAACTATTTATTGCGCTAAAGCCCTGTCCTGTCACGTGGTCTAACTGGCTGCCGGAGAGATTGAAAGTGGATAATTCCGAGAAGGAAATGTTGCTAAAGTCTAATTTTGGAAGGATGACGTCAGACAGGTCGAGAATTTTGAGAGACGATGTTGGCTTAATGTCCACGAAAGCGAAAATGTTTATTGGATTAAAGCTTAATTTTAGAGACTTTAGGTTGTTGAATCCAGTGAAATAACTGCTGCTAATATATGTTATGTAATTTTTGCTGAGGTCCAGAATGAGGAGATTAGGCAATGTCACCTCATGCAGCCTGGTTATATTACACCGAACTAGAATGAGATGAACGAGGTAGATATTACTTTTAAAGTCAATCAAGTTCATCGCTGTTCCACTAACATCAAGGTAACGGAGGTTAGGATAACTAGCAGCATGGAAGATACCAGAACAACCAAAAGCCCAGCCGTGACAGACACAGTTGTGTGGACATGTTTCATTACACAATATTTCATCATCATGTTGAGGACAATGGTAGATCCCGTCACACACGTGACTCTCGTGAACACACACCTGAGAGGCGCGGCAGCGGTAGAAGCCTGGACACGTGTACCTGTCACATGCCGCCTCGTCTTCGTGACCAGGACAGTCGTACATTCCATTACATCGGAGGTAGACAGGTAGACACACCTGCTCAAGGCTGACACACGTGAAGTGTGATTCCGGACAAAGAAACATCTCTGATGAGTTGTACCCACGGTGTGTGTAGGGGAGATAAGTAAACGTTCCTTGTAAATCGAAATCAATTTTTACAGGGAGTTCAACCTCTAGGGTGTTGTAATTATTTCTTAGTTTTGATGGACAACGGTCTTCGTCGGCACGATCATCACAGTCCACTTGTCCGTTACAGCGCTCCCACCATTGAACACACTGCACACAGAATAGTCTCATGTTTGTTATTGTTTGTTACAATTAGGTAAACACAGTCAGACAAACACACTTCTGTAAACTGCGTTTAAAGCTTTCTGTATAATTAAGCTCCTTTTAATTATTGTAGTCACCTGAATAATAAGTTGTTGTCGGCCATATTGTTTGTGTGACAGGTGTTTAGCGTCTGACGTCTTTGATTACGTCATTTGAATGACTTCAATTTAAATTGATACATTGACGTCATCGAGAGGCAGTTGAACAACGGACTTTGCTTCTCACCTCCGTGACATCAGCTGAAGGTCAAACGTTTCTATTGGTCATCTTAACTACAAGTAAATATCAACAGTCGCCACTATCTTCGGAGTGTTGTCAAAGTGTCACGTGTCTGTAAGTCGTCGAATGTAAGCTGGGGTAAGTGAGGGTGGTACTGATTACACGTGCAAAATACATTTTACTCTGTTTAGTGAGAAAGGTGATATTTTTTAAACCGAAAGTCTAAAAACGCGTTTAAGAAAATCAACGAACCCTCCTGCCTGAACATCGAAAAGGAGACAAAGGGTGGCAGGGTGGAAAGTAGCAGAAGTCTTCGTCGCTCCCGTCTTTGCAGTCAGCACGATGATCACAGACTAGCGTGTACGGGACACTCTGATGCACGCCGACACATTGAAATGGAGGCAATGGTGTCAGTGGTGGTGGACAGGAGTGTGTAGCGCCATCTGTACTGCCCCAGCATCTAGAGACCTCGTCACACGCCAGAAACACGTGTGTGAAGTGATGATCGGGACACTGTATGTAGCCTGACTGTTACACATATCACAGTTGTGTCGAGACATTGGATGCGGCATATGATATAGTGATCAGGATAATTGAAAATAAGTGAATCACTTTGGTACAAACAAATTTGTAGATTACAATAGCATTTTAAAAAATTACTTAGATTATAAGTACAGTCGTAGGGGCGTCAACTCCTGGAAGGATCAAGACAGAGCTCAGTTTAGGGCGATATTAACTGTTGTCCCTGGTGTTTCCTCACTTGTGAGTGTTCATTCGGAAGTAAGTCTAACATCCTTTTCTGAATTTTATCTATCTTTTTATTTGTCTGTATATACACTTGAGACAAGAGCTTGTAGAAATTGTGTGATTTGTAATCGTACAGATGTAGGAATGCTCGAATGGCTAAATGTGTACGCGATTAAGTCTCATAACAGTCAAACTGATTATCTGAGTAGGTGGACAAATCCATCTCTGTAGTTTTCCTTTAATGCTAAAAATGTTTTTGTAAATCCCAATAGCCACGATTTATGTTCTCTCTTACTAACAAACAGTAGACAGTAAGACTATGTGAAACTGTTTCCGTTACCGTAACACTACATATACAAACAGTTGGGTTGACAGTGATTATTGAGCTCTAGTGAAGAACATACAGTGAATAAAGTTGTAAGCGACTGCTAAACAATTTGCATTGAAAACAAAAATTCTCACTGTGTCCATCAGATTCTAGAGTGTTAATAGTTCATGCCCACGCACTGTTTTCTTCTGTAGTTTATCCCTCAAATACCAACAGACAACTTGTTTTTGTCAAGTTCTTCTATGTGAAACCTAAAGAAAGTTAACACTATTTTTTAATGACGGTAATATAAAAACTAAGCATTACTTTACCTTCAAGTTAGATGTGGATATTGTTCTCATCTCTGGCGGTTCAATATTTTCATACGGCCTTGTAGTTGCCGGGATCTCACACACAAGACAAGAAATCAAAAAGTCATTTTCACACTTCTGTACAATCAGAGGACTTATTCTATCTTTTCCTAATGTACCCGATAAAGTCGCGCAAGGGTCAGAAGTAAATGCCCAAAGTGTCCACAGTTTGATGAAATGGGCGATCGTACCATCAGACCATATCCAGCTGTTGCGATACCTGTTAAATATAAAGGACTAACTTAATTTGTTTCTTATAAATGCTTCTTAAAGGGAAACTGAAAGGCGAGTGGTTAGAGTGCTCTCGTAAAAACTGAGAGCGCGCTGGTTCAATTCCCCATCAGCGCAGCAGACTTCACCTGGTCAACCCAGCTGGCGAGAATAAGAACCTGACTCTATAAAGGGTTGCGAAAGGTAAGGCATCGACGGAGAGGAGATGGGTACCGTTCTCATGCACAGCTGACCCCGAGAAAAGTAAAGTCTATCACAGTTCTTACCCGAACTACCTGGTAAGGTTCGGGTATGACCTTTATCGTTACCTTCGTTAAGCCTGATAAAAGACTGTAAACACTATGAACGATTCTATCATTTCGTCACCTGTGTTTCAATTTATAAACACGGAAAGACAAAAACTATGATCAAGTACTTACATCGCGGATACTGAAGGAGGAGCTGACCTGGCGCCGATTTGGATGTCGGGGCAATTATTAGTCATCAGAGAAAGTTTTGTCACAGATTCCCACACCTGTCTTGTGGTCAGACTTGGCAACTGTCCTCCGCGCTGCTGACACCACTCGTTTGCATGGATCCAAGACATTTGCTTCTCCTCAAAAAGGGAAACTAAAAAGCAGCGGCCGCCAGCCTGCAATGTGCCCGGGCTGCACGTGCCGTCACCTGACCAGCATCCAGCTTCATCTTCGCCGCCCACACAGTTAGACACAAAGTTACACGGGAAGTGATGCTGCATGTCCTCCCATCGCACGGCCGAGCAGTTCCACCTGCCTTCAGACAGCTGAACAGGTAGTGCCGACACGTGGTGGAACGAGAACAGTATTCTGAAGAAGGGCCGGTCATATGAGATGAAACTTTTGTACTGTACACGTACACCGCCATGGTAAATAACTGGTTCAGTAGATTGCGACGCTACATCACATAATTGATATTTTGTGGAGTTAGACGCCGTGTGAAAGGTTATCCAACAGTGTAGTCCATTAACAAAAGAGTATATACCTCCACCACTAACATAAATGTTAAGAACAATAGCGTGGTCTTCAGGTGCCACCAGATGAGTCCAAGCATTTATGAAAGGAGTAAATTTCCTATTTTCACTCGCTTGCCATGTTTCAATGTAACCTGTTCATAAGAACGACAAGTGTCTGAGAATGATCTTCAAATAAACTCTTTCCAAAAAAGATTATTTGGATAGCCAGTATCTAAATAACACGAGATCGTTGTCTAGTGCTTGTCCTGGGAATAAATTGAAATTCATCCTGGCTAAATAAAATTGCCCTAAATTTCTTCAATAGGATGACACCTACTGTAGTCAATGGTATTATGGTAAATCAAAGTTAGTTACACTTCTTATTATTCTGTTATTCATTGAATGAAATATTAATTTACATGACAAATCAATAGCGTAAAAACGAGATGACATGTAGATAAAAAAGTGTCAATCACGTCTGTGTGGCAGGAGGAAATGTTATCCGAACTAATAATTATCATTGGGGATAATAAAAATGCTGTGTTTTCCTCGGGGTCTTTCCTTTACAGGATGTTTATGCTTATATTTATTCACGATGTTTGAAAATGCCTTTTACAATCCTATTATAAATCTGCTCAGCTAGACACTAACTTCCATTTTTCATAACAGTTGGAGCTCGATGTGTCATCGGTACACACCTTCTCCACAAGACACATCTTGACATATATGTGACTACAGTAAAGAATTAAGGAGAACAACGAAAACTTGCAGAAAAATGTGCAGACAGATTAAATAAAGCGAGCAGTTTGCCATCTGACAGACCGTTTGTATTAGGAGAACTGTAATTTAAATGCCTTTATATTAAATTATTCTATTTCCTGTTGGGAACGGAATTCGTGATAGCAGGGTGAAAAAAACTTTTTTTCTATATTCTTGTTCTGTTCTAAAACTGAGCTTAGAAACTCGAAAAGTGATTGTAAAAAACAATCTTAACTTTTTATAGTAGTTAAGAGCATTCATTATTGACTAAATGTAGATAACACAAAAGGAATGAACATAGATTTTATGAAAATAAAAGTACTAAGTACCTAGGCACTGGTTCTGACTGTCAGTTTAAATGAGTTGTGAACACTGAACATGTTCTTCAATCTAGTCAGCAAGCAAAACATTTTTTTTCAAACAGCACTGTAATCATTAGCAGTCATTTACTGAATTAGTTTCCTCTTTTTCTTTCTGTGTTGGCTCATCGGTCTCTGGCCGTGGGATGAACAGTTTTATAAGTAGCCAATTTGAAGTACGTGATCATTTGTATAACATGGCAAAAATTAAACATTCTTTCAATAAAAGTTTATGATTCGCATTTGGTAAGCGCTATCAGCAATTACGATTTACATGTTTTATGTGCAAAGTGCATAAAAATAGTTTTTTATTAACACAGTTGAAACAAGAATCAACAAAGGGACTTTTTAAGAGATAGCCAACACATGTGCAATGAGATTTCGATACAGTACCTGTAGTTGATGAGAGAAAAGTCGTGTTAAGGCGTGGACGACTAGCCTCAGGGATCGCAGTAAAGTTCAGATTCAGTTGAAAAGCAGCTTTGATGCCACTGGTGATCAGCTGAAACTTCACAATACTGGAGTAGGTGAACAGTTCTTCTGGAAGCAGGTTGACAAAACCCTCAAACATAGCCGTGTTTACTGCATCCGTTAAAATAATTTCATATTGAAATTTATTTAATTGATCAAACACCCGTACATAAGCCACCATCCCTGGAGGCACTTCCAGCTCTATGGTGCAGGTAATGATGGTGGAGTCTGTCTGAGAGTTGTCCGTCGGCGTATAAAAAATAAAAATGCTTCCTTCGCTCCCTCTCACGTGATAACTTGACCAGTGGTTACCACATTCTTCAAAGTCTAAGTCCAAATGAACTGAGTGAAAATGTGTAGTCTGATCGTCAATCGTAGTCACATCAGTTAGTGCCTCGGTGCTGGAGTTTACCGAAAAAGGCACGTGTGTGACCAGGTAAGATTGGTCATCAACATTTTCTACAGTTGAGTAATTTCCAGTATATGTGCCATCAAATTCTGTGGAATAGGGAAGAAAATATTCAAGCTTTTTTCTCTCGGTAATATTTTCTTCCTCCCACTCGTGGATATGACCTGTTGTGTTCATTGTTAAAGAATAATTTTGAAGGACGCGAGCAAACATACACAGAATTGCAAGAGAATTTATTCTGGGCATGCCGACACTTCTGTAGAAATAAAAAAAGGGATTAGAAAATCATATAAGTTGAGATCATCATCCTCGTCGTCGTCGTCGTCGTCGTCGTCGCCGCCATCATCATCATCATCATCATCATCATCATCATCATCATCATCATCATCATCATCATCATCATCATCATCATTTGTTTATTACTTACAGTAGCACCAATTTGCGACGATATTGGTCTGATAGAAAATTATTGTTGACGTGTGCGCTGTACTTCTAGATAATTTCCAGAAAATAACTTATCAGTGAACAGTAAAAGGAAAAGCAGCGGAGTAA
Source organism: Pomacea maculata (assembly GCA_004794325.1). Lineage (NCBI taxonomy): Eukaryota > Metazoa > Mollusca > Gastropoda > Architaenioglossa > Ampullariidae > Pomacea > Pomacea maculata. Next base: position 97,846 of record SRHC01000816.1, on the reverse strand, counting down.
TGTCTAAATAATATTAAAAGGTAAACAAAGAATCCTGTTGCTGATGGAAAGATTTGTTAGAATAAAACGGAAATCGAGTAAGTCTTTCGAAAGTTCTTTTCTAAAATGAATGCTAAAAAGTTTCATGTGGAAACACCCACTGAAAACGAGAGTTTGCAAAGGTGTGCATTATCGAAAAGGAAATAAGAAAGATGAAGATAAAAGAATCTAAAGGAGTTTAAAAATAAGTATTAGTACAATACTTAGGCCAATGACTTGACCAAAGTCGTGTTACTGATATGAGAACACACCTGACCAAAGTCGTGTTGGTGTGTGAACACACCTGACTACACACCTCGCTACTGTCAGCAGTGATGAGGGAACAGGCAGGGGCACAGTACTGCTCCAATACTCCCTTTTATAAATCTTCTTCCTTTAACCTTTTGTGTCTTAGTCTTTTGTGTACAAATGTCTTCTGCTTTCTTACATCGTCCTGAATCAGTAGGTGGCACCTACCGTCTCCTGCTGTTCAGACAACTGAAGTAGTACTTTGCTAAAGGTTTCTTTCGAAATTGTTTCTTTGCTGGTAAATGTTCTTCTTTTACTTTAGGAATGCTTTCACGTAAAATCAACGAACTAACAGTTAAAAATAATGTCTTGTAAATTCGAAAGTCTCGTGTTTGCGACTCAGTATTTCTGAAGTAAAAGAAGAAAATAAAAACTATTTGCCTCGCCTAACAGAAAAAAAAATTTCGAATGACTTTTCGCTTTCGTTAAAGTTGTAGATTTTCTTTTCTTTTAAATTTACTGTGTTTCCTGTTCATTTATATGTGTGTGTGTGTAAGTGTGTGTATGTGTGTGTGTGTGAGACAATTAGCAACGGTTAAAACAGGACTTTGAAATTGTTTTTAAAATAGTTCTTAGGGCAATTTTTTTTTAGATGGATAGAGATAATTTAGGGAAAAAGGAATTGTAAATATTTCTACGCAATTAAATGTGAACCTGCTCTTTAAAACAGCAAAGAAAATATAAAGTGAGAAATATGTTAGAAACGTGTAATTATTTCATTTTATTT